>SZWC01001653.1:176167-189504 GCA_023375785.1 Penium margaritaceum
GAGCTCCTCGAACGGCTGTGACCTGCACCCTACAGCCTGCGGACACCTCGTCCGGCAGCAAAGGACGAATATTCACAGCCACCTTAACGCTGTGTCCGTGAGCCTGCCCAAGGCCAGGCCCATGCCCATGCATTGAGCCGTGCGTGAGGGCTAGAGTCTGAGGCGCAAAAGCCTGTCCGATGCCATTGCCGGTTCCACCGCCGGCACTACCGCCGGCACCACCGCCGCCTCCGCCACTGGTGATCCCTGGCGCTGCCCCTACCGAGGACTCCGCTTGCTTCCCCATCACCTTAAGTCCATGCATACAAGCAAGCGAGAGGCTAAGGCTACGGAGACACCATTAGACCGGAGTGCATGCGCAATGCAGCTGGGGTAATGCAGCTGTGAGCTTCCGTGGCCGTAGAACGAAATGACGCAGGCAGTCGAACTGGAAAGCAGTCTTGGGGCTCGTTTGGGTACGTCCGCGGAAGCATTCGCAGTCGTCGTCCCTGTGCGCCGCAGTCCAGTTCGTCATCTTTTGCGGACATATGCCTCGAATATGAAGACGGGCGCCCGATCGCCGACGATTGAACTGCGGAAAGTCGACCAAAATGACGGTCGATGGCAATCCAACACTACAACTCACTGCGGTCAGTCAACAGAGGACATTGAATGCGAATGCTCACGACGAATTATTCAAATGGAACATTTTATCTTACCTTCGAAGCCGCGGACCCTGGTTTAGCGCGTTTGTATCTTGACAGTTGCCACTATTCCCGCTCTCCCATATCTGCGGACGGCAGCTGCGAAAGGGCTGCCTCACTCGCCCCTCAGGGTCATCTTGATAATGGGAGCCGATTTACGGCACCAAACCTGTTGCCTTTCGCGGTTGTGGGTCGTTCGGCGGAAGGATTACCCACACGATCCGCTCAAGAATGTCCATTTCATTCAAAAATACGAAACAATCCTGGCCCTATATTTTTAGGACCTACAAAACATTGAAGAGCTTTAGTACTTACAGTTTCGACCTTTTGAGGTCTAAACCGAGAGTGGTCAAATTTCCAGACGGCGGTCCTTTCAATTCACGTGATTTCCTACTCGTTTACCATATTACATGAACGAACCCACTGTTGCATTTTTCACCTCACCGACGGCCGATCTGAATCTTCACCCTCCGATCTATGCTCACCAAGCTCCATTCACCAGTTATTTCGTGAATCTTCTATACGCTCAAACGTAGGCCACACGTGCATCTTGAAGTCCTTTTCCCCCAGTGTCCATTTGCGTCGGGAACGACAGAAACAAACGAGAGTGACAGACTGAAGGCAACCACAGCGATGTCGGGGCTTTCTGGAGCCTTTCAACGCCCCACTTTAGAATCGCGGTCGTAAGGTGAAAACTGCGCCGAAAGGCTTGCTGCAGCCCTTGAAGGCCAAGCGACTGGCGGTGCCGGGGACAAGCTGCAACCCCTCCGGCGATCGAGCAGTTGCCAATGTCGGCGAGAAGTCCGGGGTGAACGGAATTCCCGCCAAACAACGGAAATCGTCCAAGTAAAATACTAGAATCTTTTTGTTTGAGGATTTGCTTCGACATTTTCACATGGTGCCAAGCTCCGTAAACTTGGCAGTTCAAAACAAATCATCTCCTAAGCCTGGGCCGAAAAGAAGAGGTTCAAGCTTCTTCCGGAAAAACGGAAACAAGCTAAAATAGGGCGACCACGAATGCCGGGAAATCTGTGTTCTGAAGGGCAGCAGCTTTTGACATTTGGGCGGCCTGTAAAGATTCTAGGAAGAACGAACATATCAGCTGAACTCCGTGCAGGAAAAACGAACAAAGTACTTTCGGGTAACAAACTATGCATGCAATCTACATTCAGCAAATGACATTCAAACATCTGGAAAAAGTTTCTGTTCACTGTAGTCGACGAGTGAAGAGTCGAACCTTCAGAACTTCGTTCCGTGCAAGCTCACGATCGATTGAGGCTACCTCAGCACCAAGACACGCCCAGGATTCAGACACAGCTACTCATGGGGGAAGAGAGAAGGGTCATGGTGACAAAAAACGACATGACACAGAACACAATGTTTTCAGGAAAGAATAAATTGAAAAAATGTTCACTAAAAAATTACAAGAATCATTCTTATATGTGAATTGTGGCGTTTACTACAATTATTTGGGAAGGGATGAAGAATACAGTCCTCGCATGCTTCTTAAGGCCAATGAAGAGCATTGATATGATTTTTTACATTATGAAATTTACATGGATTTACTTCCAGATATGATGAAGACGAGGTATGACATGTTGTCGATGAAAGGTGAAAACGTATGAGTGTGAATAATATCAATGTATTATCTTATGAGTAAAGTGTTCCACGAGAGGGTGACTTGATGGGAATAAAGTTTTATTTTTTTATCAAGATGCCTTTCTTTCCTCCAACACTTGCGTAGTTCAAAGAAGTAACATGCGAGGTTGCTTCAACTGAGTGAAGTGCAAATCATTGGATCCTCGGAGTTCACCGAAATCCATATATGCATTGTATGTGTTCCCAAAAATAACCGATACATTCACAATCTCATGTTCAATTTGTCTCACTTGTACTTGTTGCGTGCTCCCCATCGTATCATTTCTTGAAATTTCAACATTATCAACCACATTGATTTGTGTTTTCAATGACGAAACACAATTAGTTATGTGATCATCATAGTCCGTCAAGAATGCACAATTTGCGTTGTTGGAGATTACTCGTCTTACAAAGGGCGCGGGGGGAGGGAGGGGGGGGGGATATCTACAGATCTACTCTTGAAACTGCCGTACCCGCAAGCGGCACAAAGGATTATGCCGCTTACACGTATTTAGTGGCCATAAGTGTTGTGACGTGTGTTCTTCCGTCTATACACACAACTGCCTGTGAATACTTGGTTATGTCCATGCTCGTGTTGTTTTTCATGCAGAACAACTAGATTCGTGGCGTTTTCTTATGGTGATGCACCGATCCGCAGTTGTGGAACAGATGCAATGACGTGCCAAAGACTTGTTATCAATCGAACGTTTCTCTGTAGCCTTTAAGGGTTTTCTAAGTGGTTTGGCCTTACGCCATATCTACTTTTTATGGCATTGCGTGTCATCCGATGGGTTCTAGAATAGTGTATACATTTTACTTGAGATTCACCACCGTAGATTCATCCGTTCTTAATTTCAATGTACATGTGCGGAGTTATGGCAAAAACCATGGTCTTGAGCTTGTTCAGGGCAAACAAACTTGCCATGGTGCACAACCCAGTTGGCACCCACAATGATTGTTGACAACGTGTGATCCATGGTTATAGTGTTCCTATGCACATTTAAGCTTCTAAGATTTCAATACTACGCATGTCCAACTTTGCCAAACCCGTGTAGTCATGGTATATGCCCTGCGTCCTCATGTATCTCCTCATTAGACACCATTGCCGCATCAATGTCAATAGGATTGGGGAGCTCAATAGCAATTGTTTGCCATAAGAGCAATGAGATAGTGCTCGTATATTTGCATGCGAGAGATGCAACAACAACGAGGTTGTGAGGCAAGGCTGTAGCCACGGTCTTGGGAGGACCCACCACATCAAGATGACCCACACTAGACGATGACAACAACAAAGTTACAGACATGGTAATACTAGGAGTAACAGGCCACCTCACCACTAGTGGAATGACAACGTCAGCAACAACCACCATCACCACATGTGGACATTAACAACGAAGCAATAGGAGGAGTGTTTGTACTAGCCACGGTAGTACAACAAGCGCTACGAGGCAAGGTAGTAGCAAGATAATAGCACCGTAGTAGTAGCATAACACTATTGACATCATAATGGCACAACAACATAGCATGTATATTGCAACAAGAGTGCGATAGCTATGCAATAGCTACTATACAGTACACAACACCGAAGCAACAAAATACCAGAGGTAAAAATCTATATGTCATATTGCCCATTGTTTTTGTTTTTTCTCTTTTATTTGCCTACGACCAAAAGCACAATTACCCCTGGTTTCAGCATTTCACTTCTACATTCTGGGAAGTAGACATTAGCCACAAGATCAGAATGGTGCAAACAAGAGGGGAGTCGATATCGAGTTGATTGTATCTTCCATGGTTGGAGTGCGCTCCTGATGGCGAGCGTACTTTGACACGTTGATCACTCCCTTGTTGCCTTTTCATGACACGTTTGTGTGCTTGTCAGTTCGAACACAACGACGTGCCATGCAAAAAACAGAAGCCTAGAATGCTTGCATATTTGAGACATAGAGTGAAGAGAGTCGCTCTTAGTCCAGGGTCAAAGGACTTGAACGGGGTATGGACGAGTTCACGGAGCAGGAGTAGAGGATTAAAATACCCCTCATCCCAAGTGCAAAGGGCCTGTTTTTTGGGTGAAACCAAACATCACATTTATAAGAAAACATCGGAAGTGATCAAGGGATAGTACGGTGGCACCTATGCAGCAATTACACAACTAAAGGGTAGCCGGCCAACATTTGTAGCTGACCCAACTGATACAGAACATGTGAAGGAGCCCAGCAACAAAACACAGCAGCAACATACTAGTTACGCACCAATCGCATTTCACATGACCGATCACGTAGATCAGGTATTCGACCACTCCTTAGTGGTCAAACCAGGAAATATGATAATAAAATCATAGCAAGGGGCACACCATGTCAACATTGACACCACTTCCCTCCGCGATGAAGGCAAGAAATATGCTCCATGAATCCTCCTTGTCGTAGAGCTTCTCTATACAATTTTTCTTCATGCTACAGAAAAGTGCGTACAATATCTTCACTCCATTTGCCTTGGACGTTATTCGGTGTATGCTCTTGGGCGTGGAGGAATGGTCTCTAGCAATTGCCTTCTGGATAAGCCGTGACACAAACTTTGTACAAGGGATGGGGTCGCTGCGGTGGACAACTCGCTCATATAGTTGGCCGTCTGTGAAGGATGTGATGTTGAAAGCTTCAGGTTGTTTATCCAGCTGCACTCTTATTGCCTATAGAAAATCCCTCGTCTAGTATTCACAACAACCCATGAAGAACTGTGAAGGCTCACTCTTCTCCCACCACAATGACATGCGGTTGTACACCGCGTACTCTTCAACTGCTACATGACATGTGTCCATCGTAACAAACATCACACCATCTAGAAGTACGATGGATGCCTTACACTTGGACGGGGGCTTGTCCTTGTGCACGGTATTTTCTTGCGGGCGTTGATGAAATTTTCGGAACCGAGTTGAGCACCGTTGTTCGGTTGGACCCATCCACAAGCACGCAACATCCTTCACGTTTGAGGTGATTCATGCTGGGAGGTTGGCCGTGTGATCTTCGGAATGCACCCATTGTCAATGGTAGCATCTTATGTGAGAGAGGGGTCGTCTGCGACATCCTTATCATTTTCATTGAGAAGAATTCACAGTGCATCATCTCCTTCACGCGGCAAGTTGCCAAGGGCTACATGTTCCCGGCCATGGCTTTGAACCGTGGGCATTTTGATGAACAAATTGGCCATTGAATATACCATATACCCCTACTTGTCAGGTCATGGAAAAGGAAAACATAGTTTAGCAACAAAAAGAATGAGTGATCGATGCTCATCTCCCAGGTGGCGAGCCTCCCTACCGGATCTTTTTTGGGATTTAATTGGTCCGATGTCCCCACGTTTGAAAACAAAATAACAGAATACGCCTAATTAAAAGAAATACATAAAAGACCAATTCACCTTGTGGGTCACCGCTGCTCCTCATGGGGTCATCGCTCCCATGCAGACATTGCGTTTTGTACATTTTGCACCGACGGTGCCAGAGTAAAACATACAAAATTCGTAAGCAAACGAGTGAGAAGCTTGGCCAAGTGGGCCAAGTTTCTCATCGGTTTGCTACATTGGTATCAAAGCACGATGGTTTAAGTCATTATGTGGACGCCGAAGGTGGATCCTCTCTTAGGTGGGAGGAGAGTAGTACCAACAGGCCTGCTGGTTTGACGTGAACCAACAGGCCTGCTCATTCATTGCCACCATAGCCTCACATAAGTTTGCTTTTTGTTACTTCTAGGCCATCGGCATGAGCCCTTTCTCCTACATACGTTTCAGAAACACCCCGTTTCCCAATATCATCTTCCCTCTCCTCTCCCTCTCCTTCTCTCTCTCTTTCTCTCCCTCCTTCTTCTCTCTCCCTCTATCTCTCTCTCTATCTCTCTCTACCTCTCTCTCTCTCTCTTTCCCTCCTCCTCTCTACTTCAATAGTACCAACAGCATGAGTAGCGGTAGTAGTGATAGCAGTAGCATAAGCGATAGTAGCATCAAGTCCACGCAGCAACAGTAACACAAAAAAGGATTGTATTACAGATGAAGAAGCATTAGCCCTCTCCCCTCCTCTCTCTTTCTCTCTCTCCCTCTCTCTCTCTCTCTCACTCTCTCTCTCTCTTTGTCCCACTCTCCCTCCTCTCTCCCTCTCTCTACCTCCATCCCCAACTCTCTTCCTCTCTCTCTCTCTCTCTCTCTCTCTCTCTCTTTGGCCCTCCTCCCCTCTCTCTTACTCTCTCTCTCTCTCTCTTCCCCCTTCTCTATCGCTCCTCTCTCTCTCTATCTCCCCCCTATCTCTATCACAATCTCTCCCTCTCTCCCCCTCTCTCTGTCATTCACTCTCTTCCCTCCTCTCTATCTCCTATCTTTGTTTGATTCACTCTTTCCCTCCCTCTCTCTGTCCCCCTCTCTCTCTCTATATATATGTTTGTCTGTCTATGTGTAGCTCTTTTTGTCTCTCCATCTCTCTATCTCTCTCTCTCTCCCTCTCTTTCCCTCTCTTTCTCTCTCTCTCTCTCTCTCTCGCTCTCTTGTTTGATCCTCCTTATGTATACTCCTCTCTCTCATTCTCTCTTCTCCCCTCTTTGTCTCTGCGACTCTCTCTCCCTCTCTCTCTCTCTCTCTCTCGCTCTCTCTCTCTTGTTCTCTCTTCCTCCCTCTCCCTCTCTCTCTCTCTTGCTCTCTCCCTCTCTCACTCTCTACCTCTCTCCCTCTCTCCATTTCTCTCTCTCTCTCTCTCTCTCTCGCTCTCTCTCTCTCGCTCTCTCTCTCTCTCTCTCTCTCTCTCTCTCTCTCTCTCTCTCTCTCCCCCCCTCCAACCCCCCTTTCTTTCTCTCCATATCTCTCTCCCTCCCTCCTTTTCTCTTTGTGTGCATGCGTATATGTGTATAAGTACATGCATGTGTGTGTGTGTATGTGTGTTTCATATGTGTATGTGTGTATGTGTGTGTCCCCTCCTCTCTTTCACCCTACTACATGCATCAACTTTGCATTGTTGGCATGTGTGCTTCACGTGACCACATTGAGTGTAGTTCTCACAATCCATCGCCACGGCCCAATCAGAGCAAGACGAAGACATCATTCCACACCGGTTCTTTTTGATGTGTGAGTTATCCACTATCCCCCCCCTTCCATCACCATCCATGCGAATGTGACTAAAGGTTCTGTTGAAAGCATGGTTCTCCTGTCCAGGCTTGTTATGGATTATTTTACAGGTTTGTAATACACCATGTCCTGTTCAGAATTTACGTGCAAGAAGGTATATGACCATATCACTGAAGAACGAATACAGTGGAAGGCCGTTGTACTATGTTTGAAGGGCGATCCAAGGTTGTTGACTGAGTCATCCAGACCATAGGTCTACATGTCTTTCTACCCGTCCATCCGTTTGTTCATGGGACGATTGGCTAGTCAACCAGTCTGTCGCTCAGTCAGTCTGTTAGTCAGTGAGTCAGTCAGTCAGTCAGTCTGTCAGTCAATCAGTCTGCCTGCCTGCGTGCCTTCCTACCTGCCTGTCTATCTTTCTATCCGCCTATGTGGCTGTTTTTCTGCATATCTGTCTCTCCGTCCATGCGTCCTTCCGTCCGTCCATCTGTTTGTACGTCTGTACGTCTGTCCATCTTCCTATTGTTCTTTCTGTCTGTCTGTCTGTCTGACTGTCTATCTATATGTTTGTCTTTCCATCCGTCCGTCAGGCCACCCGCCTGTCCCCCCTTGCCGCCCACCTCACAGCTCGCATGTCTGCCGCCCACTGGCTGCATGCCTATGTACTGGCCGGCAAGATGGCAGGTAGGCATGCAGGCGGTCTATCATTGTCACTATCCTTGATGACATTTGGATCTTCGTCCTACCAATCTCATCGTGCACATGGAAGGACAAACATTTGAAAGTTGATCGAGCAGTAGCATGATCGACCGGACATGTGCGAACCTCTAGTTTCTTCCATTCCCCACCTCCCCTTTTAGCACAAACCATGCCATTTCCAGGAAGACTACTCAGCCAATCCAAACAGGGCGAGCCAAGATCTGTCGCCCTAATTTCTTTTCATGTTTTTTGCATGACGTTGAACCCTCTATGAAACAAGGCGTGCCCTAATTTAAAGTGGGGCATGCCTTAAGGCATAAGGTGCATAACTTGCCACTATCACTATCATAGTCGCTGTCACTACTAGTGCCAATAATTGTTACTATCACTATCACTACCACTGTCACTGTCACTGTCATGATCACTGTCACCGCCACTATCACTGTCATTGTCACTGTCACTAGCATTGTCACTATCACTTAAATCATTTGTCTCTATCCTTGTTGTGGTTGCGGTCGCAGTCGAGGTCTCGGTCCCTATCGCTGCTGGTGTTATGTTACTGTAGTCTCTGTCTCTTTGTCTATTTCTAAGACTGTCTCTGTCTATCTTGTTTCTGTGTATATCTCTGTTTCTATCTTTACTTGTGTATCTTTTTATCTCTATCTGTCACTCTCATTTTTGTTGTAGCTGTTGGTGTCACTCTTGCGGTTGCTATCACTGTCACTACTTGTGTTGGTGTCTCTGTCACCACTGCCATCGCCGACATAGTCCGTTTTCTGTCTCAGTCTCTACCACTATTGCTTTCCATGTCGGTTCCGCTGCCATTATCACAAATGATTTCACTTTTTATGAAATTGTGACTGTTGCTATCGCATTTGCTTTCACTACCGTTGTCGCTCTCACCATCGCTGTCACTGTTCTAATACTGTTACTGTCATTATTTCCAATGTTTTATTGTTTTTCCATTGTCACTATCGTTTTTGACATTGCTATCGCTGTCGCTGTCAGTCTCTGCAGTATTACTACACTATTATACTATAGTTATTGCTATTGCTAGTGCTACTGCTCTCCTCGTGCTGTCGCTGTCTTTGTAGCCGCTTCCATTGTCGTCGTTGTGTTTACCTCTCTTGGTGTTGGTGTTGTTTACTTGTCATTGTCGCTCTCACTGTCACTTTTACCTTTGCCACTTATTTTGCTGTCATTATCGTCATCACTACTGTTGTTGCTATCGATGTTGTTTTTGGTACCGGTGTCGTTGTAGTTGTTGTTGCTAAGGATTGAAAAACAATATGAGATTGAGATCTCGATCTTGATGTTGCAACTTGAGAGAGTCATTTTGTCTCGATCTTGATCATGTCACTATGTCCTGCATCTCGACCTCTTCTTGTTGTCAAAATGAGAATCTCAAACATCTCTTGACCTTGAAATTTTGATTGGAGGCTTCTGAAATATTTTAAGTACTCTAACTACAAAATACGGTTTGCAAGTCATGTGAGCATGATACATAATAGGGATAAGTTATGAGCCAAGTCTTCATGATGGGAAGGCATGCTAAGTCATCATTACAACATAGAAACATGCCATCACTCACTTTCATAGTACCATACTGCTTGTTAAATTCGATATTAACTCTTTTTGATAGGATCTGGTTTCATCAAATTTGTTTTTTTGACAAATTTTTTAGAAGCACCAAAAAAAATAAAAATTTTGCACGTCAATTTTAACTAGCACAACCCAGTGTCAGTCTATGGTGTTTTCTGGATTCACTTATGCAATTTTTTATTTGTTCTACACATTTGTAAGCAAGTCCTGGGTGAAATTGAGCATCACATGCTAAGAGCACGTAGGGGTGATTGGGAAAATGAATTTCTTAGAACGTTATTGAGCAGACTACACAACCTCGTCCTCGGCACTAGGGATATCGTTAAAGAACAACAACTGGCCTGTAAAAGGTGCGGCAACACGCTCAAAAGTCGGCTCAAACACACGTGGGAAGTTCATGCGGGCCCAGGCATTCTTCACCATGGGCTCTGCCTCCCTGACATACATCCAGACATAAAAACCATGCACATGCTGCTTCCTTGATCTCCTTCATCCCCACTTTCATGCTGTCACCTGCCTTGGTCCGCTCAACCCCCCATGCTGAAAAAAGCTCTTCCAGCTTGCTCTTGAGAGGACGGATGATCTCCACATCCGCGGGTTGTGCTTTTGGTGTGCAACCTGCGTGCACATACACCGTGTGCATGCATGGATAGTGGTTCTGAAGCCACTCCTGAAATGCGCCACTGAACTACGGTTTCCATGTGTCCAACACGTGGAGCATGTGCGCTCCACCCTCCTCCAGGTCGAGTGCGCGACACATGCACTCGTAGTAGGGCACCACGATTCGCTTCACCCAATCGCGAGTAGTGACGATATTCGCCGAGTGGGTCTTGGTTTGCGTTAGATGCCATCCTTGATAGGTCAGTCTCATTGCATGTCGGACCCCTGGGCAGGCTGCGGATTGCCCCCCCCTCTCCAAAGACCAGCTGCACGGGGAGGAGGTCTCCTGTCATGGAGCTGGTGAAGAGCGTCGTTACTGTATTCTTTTCATCCAGGCCCAGCACTTCCACTTCCTCAGTGCCACGTGGGGCGAAAGTGTGTCCAGCAGACGGCATGAGTTGGACACCCGTATGGTCAGCCTTTTTTCTGACCACGAATGACTTGATGCCATACACGGTCACCATGCACGCACTCCAATGATGGAATGTGAGGACCTGTTCTTTCCAGTCTGCTGGTACCTTCTATGCCGCAGTAGTCCCACTCCTCCATGACCACCCCAATTCTCGGAGCTCGAAAGCATAGTCCCATGTGCGTGAAATTACTTTCAGGCAAGTTTTTTCAAGCTCATCGGGGGCCTGCCGTGTGATGATGCCACGAATCTCGCGGCGGATAATCTTACTGTCGAGCGCGGGACTGGTACCACGGGCGTCGTTCTGGGTTGTTTTGATTTCTTCGACAATGTCTGGACGATCCGCCAACCGAGCGCGTTTTCCACCGTATATGTGCTTGCACTTGCGGCTGCTTACAGGAGCCGATGGAGCAGCGTTGATGGCTGCAATCACTGCTTTCTCGTATTGCTTCTTAAGCACCTTATTCCCCTCCATGAACCAGCCGTACACTGTCGATGGTGCCAAACGGTGGAACACATAGTAGCCATTCGGCGTACTGACCATACGGCGAAGATGTTGAACTATTGCATCGGCGTTGGTGTGTGATTTGTAAGCTTTGTAGATGGTGTTGAAGCGGCCCAAGCCAAACCATTCCGCGTATTTGTACCTCTTCCGTCGGACACCAGAGGAGGAAGACTCGGCTTGATGTACATGGTTTTCGATGACATGACGATGGCGAGACACTTAGTGTCCATGCTGTCATTCCAGGATTGCTCCTCGGATGACGATGAGGCATCATCGGTGACATCCTTGCTGTTGTTGTTGCTGCTATTGCTACTTCTACTTTCGCTGCCATGCATGGCAGAGTACTTGCCTCCATTGATGACGAGAGACCCGCTGCGAGCACGTGTACGCACCAGTTTCGTGGGGCTTTAAATAGGGCTGAATCCGTTTTCAAGTGGACAGCGATAGCCTTTCCCTTCTCCGCGACTTTGGGTGGCTTGCATGGCGGTGGAGGTGAAGGTTCCGGCAAATGATGTGATGCAACTTCTGCCTCGTGCTGCCTTGATTTCCCTTGATCGGCGGGGACAACACGGTCATGCATCTTCGTCTGGAAATCTGGCTCCAACAGCAGACTAGCGTGATGGTAGACGGTAGTGCGAGGGGAGATTCACCATTGGTCAGATGCTGTGGATACGGGGAGTAGGCTCTAGACGCACTCATGCGAGAGGATGCGGAGTCATCAACGGAGAGTGTGCTTGGCTTCCTGGGACGTTCGACAGGCCGACGAGGAGGGGTAGGGCGCGGTGGTGGTCCCTGCCTCGTCGCTTGCATCAGACGACGTAGGTGCTCTTCGGGTGTCACTTTCTGCATGAAGCGGTCCATGCTAACAGAGCTGATAACGAGGAGTTGTTGATTGACAAGTGGCAGTGACTTGTGCAGTGGCTAGTGATCTCATCGGCGCTAAAAGGACAGGATCTATTTGTTGAGCTAGAGAGCGTACAAATGGCCACAGACGTTGTCTTGCTATCAGAATAGGATTTTGACGACGCGATGCAATCCTGTTGAGTGGACCGTCACGCGAAGAATGAGACCCAGACCCATCGCCGGATTTACTAAGCACATATAACGTTTTGACGAATTTCAACGAATCACCAAACGAATTGAACCCGGCCAAAAGTTAAACAAATTTAATGATCACTAAGTTGGTAAATTTCAAAAAAATGAATTTAACGAGCAGTAGGATAATGAATTCCCACACTCACACTCCACACGCACACACTCCTCCATCCTAGATCATACCATGGAGGAGGAATTATTGAGAATGCGATTTTTAATATTGTGTCTCCGAATGACCCCATTTTGAGAAGCTTGATCCCGCTCATTTTGAAAATGAGATCATCTGAATCTCATGTAAACAACCGACACAAAACAAGACTTTTGAGATCTCATGATTTTTTAGGTTTCAAGATTGTCTCGTTCTTGTTTCCTGAGCCTTAGCTATCGCTGTTGTTTTTGTTGTTGTTGCTGTTCTTTTTGTTTTCATTGATGCTGCTGCTTTTGTTGTGCCTGTTGATGTTCTGTCTTTAATAGGTTACTAGCTGGCCAGCTCACTGGCTAGCGGACTGACCTGCCAGTAGTAGAAGTGACATTTTGAAGAAATTTCATTCGGTCGATCAATGGTCGGTCAGTCGGTCGATCAGTGGTTGGTCGATTGGTCAATCAGTCGGTCGGTCGGACGGATGGTGTGTCAGTCGCTCGGAGATCAGTCAATCGGTCAGTCGGTCAGTCTGTCGGTCAATCAGTTAGTCACTCGGTGGGTCGGTCAGTTGGTCCGTCGGTTGGTTGGTCAGACGGTCAGTCGGTTGGTCTGTAGGGTGGTCAGTCGGTCAGTCAGTCGATCAGATGGTCAGTTCGTCAGTCCATCAGTCGGTCAGTCTCTCTCTCTCTCTCTCTCTCCTCACTCTCTCTCTCTCTCTATCTCTCTCTCTCTATCTCTCTCTCTCTCTCCCTCTCTCTCTCTCTCTCTCTCTCTCTCTCTCTCTTTCTCTCTCTCTCTCTCTCTCTC
>SZWC01001653.1:192226-208949 GCA_023375785.1 Penium margaritaceum
AAGAGAGAGAGAGAGAGAGAGAGAGAGAGAGAGGAGGCAGGGAGAGAGAGAGAGAGAGGAACAAATAAGAGAGGAGAGGAGAGGAGAGGGAAGGGAGAGAAGAGGCAGAAAGAGGTGAGAGGAGAGAGGAGAGAGAGATAGAGGGAGAGGGGGAGAGAGAGAGGGAGAGAGAGAGAGAGGAGAAGGAAGTGATAACGATGGAGGAAAAGAGAGGAAGAAGAAGTGGGAAAAGGAGAGTGATATAGAGAGACAGTAGTAAGGATAGGAGAGGGAAGAGAGGGAAGAGGAACAAAGAGGAAAGGGGACAGAGGAGAGGGAAGTGAGGGGAGAGAAGGGAGAGGGAAAAGAGGTGCTAGGATAGAGGAGAAAATACAGACAAGGCAGGAGAATGAAATGGAAAATGAAATTGTAGTACCCTAGTGCCACATGAATTCGTGACAAAATATTTTTTCAACAAATTCATGTATTCTTATGTAAGGATGGTTTTTTAGTGGTATTTTAACGTAAATGATTACTTTTCTTCAATGTGAAATCATTTGTGCAAGACCTTAATTTTTAAAAGCCACAAATTCATGTGTCAGTAGGGTATTCACGTGAGTATTAAATGCATAGTACGATGCGTGTTGAATGTATGGACAGCGAATGCATCAGTTACATTATTGACACATGTGCCAAATGTGCTATTGTCATAGATACCAAATGCACAAAAGAAAAAAGCTACGGGATGCACCTTCGTCATGGGTGCCGAATACACCAGTGATGCGAGTGATGGCCATCAAGTCCGGTTGAACTAGCTATGCTAGGTTTGATGGTATACCACATGTTATAAGATGTTAATTGCATCAAAAACATGGATGTCGATCACACCCTATTGTATCCGCTAGCATGAAATTGCCAAATCATTATGCGAACTTGTAGTAGACCACCAACTGAAATCATACTGTCTATGTGTGGAGTGGTTCTATGTGCAGGTGCATGGAGCGCATTATTCAAAGCACCGAAAATACATCGTCTGACGTTTGCAATGTACATCGATGAAGTCGAGGATGGTCATACCGTTGATATCTTTGATAAGAGGTTTTCTTTAATGTCCTTGATTGATGTCCTTTTATACACAAGTAGACCTCTATATTAGTATACTTGTGTTCTCATGGTAGTTTCTTGGGGGTTTCCTAGTGTGGGGAAGCCCGGGGGGGGTGGGAAACGTGTATGTGGCTAGTGTATGGGGTAGTGTATTACTCTGTAGGTGGTGAGTGTATCAAATTGATACACATGTGTATTGTGCATGTGGAAGTCTTTCTTGGTGGAAGTGATCATTGACAGGGAGGGTAGGACCTGAGGGAGGGGGGGGGATGGGAAAGTGTATGGGGCTAGTGTATGGGATATTGTATCACTGTCTGGATGATGAATGTATCAGATTGATTCACATGTGTATTGTGTATGTGGAAGTCTTTCTTGGTGGAAGTGATCACTGACAAGGATGGAAGGGGAGGGGGGGTTGAAAAACGTGTATGGGGCGAGTGTATGGGGCAGTGTATCACTGTCTTGGTGGTGAGTGTATCATGTTGATACACATGTGTATTGTGTAGGTGGAAGGTTTCCTTGGTGTGAGTGATCACTGACAGGGAGGGGAGGGGGTGGGAAAAGTGCATTGGACGAGTGTTTGGGGTAATGTATCACTGTCTGGGTGGTGAGTGCATCATATTAATACACATGTGCATTGTGTAGGTAGAAGTTTTCCTTGGTGTGAGTGATTACTGATGAAAAGGGGATGGGGGGAGGTGGGAAAAGTGTATGGGGTAAGTCTATGGGAAAGTGTATCACTACATAGGCTATAAGTGTATTGTACTCATACACTTGTGTATTAAAAAGTTGGATGTGTTTGTTCGTGTGAGTAATCACTAGTGGGGAGAGGGAGGGGGGGAGGAAAGTGTATTCGCGGTGTTTGTTCGGGGTAGTGTTTCTTATTTGACTTTTGATGCACTAGCGTACATAAAATTATAGATATTCTTGAATCGTCTTGCCTTTCAAAGGGTAATAGTATATCCTTAGGCAAGGGAGACGTGTGGGGATCTGGAAGTGTATTAGGTAGCGTATTTGAATTTGAAGTCCTTTATGAAATCCATCGAATAATGTTCTCTAGTTTACCACAACATATGTGTATAATGTAAATGATGTTTTGTATAAACATCTAAATGGGCTTTTATGCTAAGGAAAATCATTTGAGGAGGTTTTGCGGTCAATCTCTTAGAAACTAGCAGCTTTCATAGATGTAAAACTTTTCTACTAATAACATTTATTGAAATTTTACACGGAATACAATAAACGTTTTCCGTTAAATGCAAGCGTAATTTCGATCCTCATAGGTGACGTATATCACGATCTTCGTAAATTGCCTGGATGTTTTTGTTAACCCCAAACCAGCCTACATATGTCCTAATCGTTACTTTCAACGATTCGGGACTGCTACGAACGCTTGGCCTCAGCATGCACCCCGGTGAGATATTTCACCGGCTTTGACATGACGTGACGGAACTTTCCTAGCCGTTTTCGTGAATCCACTAGTGTATTTTTCCTGGCGAGTTCCATACTTCCATGTGTACACTCGCTCATACATTTGCCTAAGGGTGTGTTTGGATGGCCACGCACGTCGCACAACGGTGTGATTTGTAGGTACACGACAAAAGTAGTCGATCGCATTGACAGCGCCCAGGAATTCCGGTGTGCGAACGTGCGACGAGGACCTCTGTCGACCAAGTACCCCTGACAGGATTTTCACCTACCACAGAATGCTGCCCGAGGTGCTGACAATATCAGCACCGCGTGTCATGCTTTCCCCATTGGCCACATTTCCGTGCGGCGTGGAGTGGCAGCTCGAGGACCTGCGCTTTTTGGGACTGAGGTGAGCGCTGGCACCCCGCCGGCATCCGTATGGTCACTCGTACAAACTAGCATAGCATACCATTCAAGCGATCAAACCATTCGCGGTGACGTGGGGTTCGGAATAGCAACAGGCACATAGCGAAGAAACAATTTTGCCAGCCACCGCGAATCTCGACGTGGTCAGCTGCCCGTGTGTCAGCATGTTGCCGACGTGGAACTTCTTCTCCCTGACCGACGGTGAGTCTGTCGTGCGACCGTCGTGCGTACCAAACAGCAACAGGCTCGAAGCGACCGCTCCGTTCAGCCGCCGGTCGCATGCGTCTGCGACCGTCAGAATTTGTGCGTTGCCATCCAAACCCACCCTAATACATTCCAAGCAATCTCATAGGGGTATACGCTCCCCCCACCCCCGGTCGCATGAAAATGTATCAGGCAAGTGTATATGAGAGTGTACGAGCCGATGTACGAGTCGTCCAAGAAATGTGTACACCAGTGTATTCGCGTACTTTCTGACCCTCACACACAAGAGGGTGTTCTGCCATGACATCGCAGGCAAGCGCAAGTTTCAACTTGCACAACCAGGTTCCTGTTCACCGTAATGCCACGATGATTCATTGTCTTTCACAAGAAACCCTTATCTTTCTTTAACGATCAATTTGTTCTCTCACACTACCCGTAAAACATTCAAGCCATCCGACCTTCCGTCCGTTCACGCCGCGAACAGACATAAAACTTTTGGTACGGGGATCAAAAAGGCTATCACGAACTCTCTTTACGGCATTCATGAGAATCCTGCCGTCCGACGCATGAATGAAACAGCTCTCGGCTGACAATTGTTGTTCAATCGACTACTATATATTCTTACGTAACCTCGAGAAAAAAATCTATGGCGACTTGACAAACGACCTCGTCCGACGGTTGCTCGATAACCGGGCGGTGTTGGATGCTACGAATCACATAGTGGTTCAAAGAAACGGGTAAAACAAGTCCTATTACGCAACAAAATGGATCTCCCAGCATTTCCGCCGATACTACACTTATACTGGTCGTAGAGCGTGCCGGTTTATCGGTTAACAAAAACAGCAAATGGACAAAAATGTCTTCACAGTGTACACACGTCAGTAGTACACACGTTTGTCGAAATGTATACTTTGGTGGCTGAAGTGGTGCAATACTAAACAATAAATCTAACCACCAGTATTTTTTCAGACATATCTATGTCAAATAGGTTTCAAAGCACAATATGATTCATTTCATCTCTTTTTTCTGAGAAACTTCTAAGAAGCCTCGTGGTATGTATACTTGCATCTAGCAATCCAAAAGAAAGTTCCAAGAAAAGGCGTTGATGTCAATGTTCTACTGCTAAGAAATTTCCTTGGTATGTGTTGATGTGCAGTACACATTTTTAGAATTCTATGGATTATGTGTGACTGGAAGTGTGAATTAGGTGTGTTTGGAGACTATCACAGATGGCTATAGCGATCAGATGTATTCTCGAGCGGTTTAAAAAAAACATAGGAATCTCATTCGTCACCAATGTTGATGACCGTATAACTTAAAAAACTCACCTTGCTAATGGCAGTGTGGGGAGATACTCTTGAAAGAAGTATGAATTAAGTTTTCATGGATAAATCACATCTGTGACGAGGTTGATTTCCTTAAGTTCGGACCATGCTAAAGGTGGACGAACTTCTCCGTATCCATGGATGGAACGTACTACAAAAACCAAGTCGGTTCAGCACCAGTTCCAAAATATGCACGGCTTGCATGACCGCAAGATGTCAGCGCGCATGACCAAGTGCCACAGATTACCCTCTTTTCAATGGGTCAAAGTATGTGATTCATACTGTTGTACTTTAGCCACGAGAAAATGGGTACATGGCATGCATGGAAAACGTGCACGATATGCACAAAAACCTTATCCAGTAACTGTTGGTGGGTTGACCACAGTATTGAGTCAGGGTTTAGTTGGAAAGACAAGTGATCACAAACATTTTGTGACATTTGATAAAGGTAACGATATCAAATGATGTTTTGGATGTTTTGGCGACACCATTTTACCAAACATGTGGTTTGGTAGGCATAGGACGTGTTCTACGACAGTCACAAGCCCTGTTGTGCTACATTTTTCAAAAGAAAATATGATCATTTCATGGTTAAGCATGAGTGATGACTATTTCATGAGATGTTGAACATACACGGTGTGTTGGTACGCCGACTTTAACCTTGGAGAACTGATATCATGCTATATACATATAGTGTGTACTGGATGCATCAGCACCTTTAGGAGGTTCTATGCATCATTAGTCATGGTCGATGCAAACATCGGGATGTGATTGAAAGTGTCAAGGATGATACCCTCGAATAAATTCTCAATAGAGAAACCATTGAAACCCTATCACTCGGTGAGTGATGGATACAAATCGTGGTATCCGACAGGTGCTGACGATGAAAAGGCACATGGGTGTACTGACAACCGTGCTTAGCAGACAAAGTTTATTGTCATCGGGGGTTGTTAATTTGCCAGAGAGGGATGGAGACACCCTCGTGGATCCTCAACAATTTAAGATACCGTCGTGTGTTGGTCAAAGATCGCAAGACTCACTTTCTAGCATACACCAAGTTGACCAAATTTTAAAGGTGAACAAATTTAAAGTTGATACCTTCAGTTTATTATCAGTCGACGAGTGAATATTTTATGGAGGTTGATAGACAACGTGCGTGAATGGGTGTCAACGGCATGAGTTCACCCATAGTTATGTGAAAATTCTATTTCAAAGAAAACAAGCAATAATCAATTCTTACTGACGAAGTTCGAGAGTACTATGATAATCTCGTAGTTTTCTACAAACTAACTATGACATAGTTGGGATCACGCCAAGGTCTAGGTTTTGAGTACAAAGCTTATGATCGTCAAAACGACCTATAAGCCGCTAGCTTCATGATAAGGGTGTGTTGTTGTCCACATCTTGGTGGTCCGACTGACCACATAAGGAGTCATAGTCAACATCGAGACAAAACAATGACCAGTGTGTCCCAACTAAATGTTGATGTGAAAGGAATCTTCAAAATGGGCCTTGAGAAATGATGTTTCTCATCGGATTCTTTTGATGTGTCGAGAAACGTCTCAAAGGTGACGGCACTGTGACACGGTACACTAGTCGTGTGCATCACGCTCTTCAAATATCATATGGATGGATTTTGATCGTGGAAAAGATATGGTATATCACCGCCAGTGTGATATTAATGTACAAAATAAAGCCCAAATCCAATTTTATAGAATAAAACCGATCTCTGCGAGATATTCCACTAACTGTTGTATATTCAAACCACGCTTTGATGACCGCGAAAGTCACAGTAAAGCGAATGAAGTCCCTTGGTCTTGGGGGTGGTTCAATTGAAGTATATTGCTGAACGCAAATACAATGACGTGAATGTTTTTGGATGTTGCTGCGGAAGTATCCACAATGATTGTCGAATTTCAGATATCTTCGATGGGGGCTATACCCTCTACAAGTGCCTTGTATAAGGCATATGAAAAATATTATACCATAATGCCTTATGATTTTGTCCTCTAAAATAGTTCATGGCGTATAATAAAAATTCATTTCGAGAGTAATTAGTTTGCTATTTTCAAAACTGACACGATCACTTCAATCTTTAGTCTTGGATTCGTTTTCTAAGGTAGTAGTGGGTCTTGTTTGACCACTTTCTATTGACTTCCGGTGTCCGTGCTTAGTGCACACTTGAAAGTTGGGCGTTCACGTGGCCGTCCGAGGCCACACGATCGCATCTTGGATTTTGTTCGTCGCCGTTTGCCAAACCTCCTCCGAGGCACCAATAAGTTAGTTTTGTTTTCCGGAAAGAATATGCAACTTGTAGCCAAATAAAATAATTCGTGATCCTGCTGAATTGTTTTATTACAAAATCATCAGGTAGTACGATATTGAGTGGAAGATGCGCGGATTGTTGGAGCTTGGCAGACATAGTGGAACACTTGGACGCAACTACATGAACACAAAAGAATTAGGTTCTGGTCGTTCCATGATCACTGGGTTTATTCGATCACAATGACATGGAATTGATACTCGAAGGGTGTTTATTCAAATTTGTACCTCAATAATTGTGATTATGGTACCAAATGGGTGTACACCCATTTGGTCAATAACATACGATGAACACTTTGTTCGTGGATAGAATCCACGGGCTTTGAGATCGGTTGTCCGAGCTAACCTAGTTAAATGCAATGCGCTTTTGATGGGGACGTGAGTGGCAGCCTACGGTACATGTTTCATACAAAAAATAAAGGGATGATGGTTGAAACCAATATCATATAGGCTGGAGCATTTTCGTGTCTAACGACTGAATTTGACGGCAATTGCGCGTGATAGACGACCAATGCCGCCTCCTTAAAAGACGAGTGCAATTTTTAACGTAAAAGAAGGTGTTCTCGGCAATCATGTCTTGGGATTTTGGTACATCCCAACCCAAAAATATAGCTATCATGCAAGTTTCATGGGCTTGGTGGAGCTTGGTTGAGTTCAGCCAACCAATCCACTATTGCTTAAAGTGGCCAGATAGACGTATGCGTGGTCATGAACATGTGGTTGCAAACGGAGAGGACTAATGTCCATGTCTTGGATTGCACGTATTGAGAATGCTGCGGGGAGGTACCACCTCGGTCTCTTCTCCCTAGAAGAGATCATGTCCGCAAGACATGGGAAGTGTTGCATGGACTTGGGCAGTTTTTCGCAGAGACACACAGTTAATTGGCCATATGGATGCTCCTTGGAAAGGCGGAGGAGACGTCACCACAACAGTTTGCTAAACGCGTTCCACACGAAACGTGGGAAAAATAACCCCATGTACCCTCTTCTAAACTGGCAAGACATTGTTGACAGTGTAATATCCCAAAGAGGCGTCGTCCAAGCCACATATACGCATGTTTGAGAAGCCCTTGGCAAAGGCTTGCCAACACTTGTGAATTTAACATACACGAATTGTACGTGTCTCGTCTTGGCAAGAGCGAAGGGACCACACGATCAACACTATATGTTGTACGTAAATGACCATAATCACAAAAACCACAAGTCTGTGGTTGATCGTGCATGAAAGTGACGCAACCGGGTCGTGGATGAAATGAGTTCATGCGTGTGATCTTGTTTGCACTTCTAGTTGCATGGTTTACATTGTGAATTATGCGATGATCAAATCAGCGTTAGCAAAGACGAACATAGGAATTTCGAAGCAAAGGGGGAGGAATGTACGAGCCATTTCTAGGATAAAGATGGAGTTTAATTATTGTTCCCGGGTTTTTGGGATCGGAGACTGATGTCTCGACGAGTCGAGGTTCGACAAACAATCGTGGTCTAGACTCTAGTTCGACTCGAGTACGGATTCGGTCCATAGGCCGGTTTCAAGGCAAGAGTGCCACGATGGAAGATCTATTGCGTCGCTCCTCCTCTCTAGTTGGCCGCTATGGTCCCCTTCTCGCGTAGCCGTGCCACGTGAAACAATAGGGTTTTAGGACGCATGTTTGCAAAAACGTCATATGACAACTACGTTCGTTTGTGGCGCGGTTCGTCTTAGCCAAAATGGTTGGGGCGATTATTCGCTCCCCCTCCGGAAATGAATGTTCCGAGGGCCTAAGTTTTGGGTTCCACACTTGGTAGCAAGACAATGCACAACTGTTACACACACAGACCTGTCTGAAAATTTACAATTCCATGAAATCTTCAAAAAACTGGTCGTCGAACCAAAAAAATAAATGGTTAATATACAACCCACGAGGGGTCATCGCTACATTGGAATGGATTAAAAACACCCTTTGTTCCAAATTTCGTTCATTCGATGGGAAAATCCACCAGGCTTGCCATGTAAATCATACGCAAGCCGTACCTTGGATAACAATCGAGGTTTTGGGTTTTATAAATGTACAAGCTCCCCGTGGGCCCTGTGGCAGTGGGGTCTAGTAGGTTGCCTTTAAACGCACGGGAAGTATTGGACCCCCCATGCAAACCACATTCATTCCATCCCCACTACAGCCACAAGCCCCTTTCATAGAGGGGTTTGGGATTCAACTGCAGAAACGCGGACGTTATAATGCGCAACATGCATGTCACATCGATTCGATGGAACCACAGGGAATGCGTTGAACCCGGAAAGATGGGGCATAATTATTTTTAATCCCAGTTTTGGGGATTACCGTACTTAAACAAAGAGAGCGCCCCAAAATGGGGCAGATTCAAATTGAGAAAAAAAGATGCATGCACAACCGGGGACAGAAAGGCATCCTTTCCATTTTGTAAACCCTGGCGGCGTCGAGAAGTCGATTGAAGAGTGTGGAAACACGAGTGCAGCTATGTTCATGTATATATAACCGTGTGAACATTTTAAATACATTTTAGAGAAATTACAAAGGAATTTCGGAGGTTGGGGAAGATGGTAAAAATGCGCCGGGCAAACTTCGTAAGATTATGAATGTCGACACGGGGTCGGGAATAAGTGCAAGGAAAAAAATCATTTTTACTAAGCTTATAAAGCTTTTAGGGCAAACTTGTCCGAGGCGATGACCTGACCAGTCGCCACTATATTCGGCGACCACGTAGGCATGAGGGCAAGCGCATACACTCACTTTTTACTCATAAGAGATGTGACGGTCAGCGATGACCGCAGGATTACTCCGCCGGTAAATCCCATCGTCGCTAGATTCCGACCTGACGGGAAACTTTCACGCCGCCCCAACGACGAGCTTTCGAGGGACCACGTGTTTCGGGAATATTAAACTTAGAATTGAACTACAACATATGTTAGAACCAGCGTTTGACCTTAGAAAGCGCGATTAGAAACATATCCTTCAATCAAACCACCTTCATTGTTTAAGCCCGAGCGTCGGTGAAAGGATAAACAAACGGCTTGATATTTTAGAAAACAAGGACGGCCAGAATCGCTCCGGCGTCAAGGCGACCGTCCAGCCGTTCAGGTCGGCCTGCAACTTCGAATATCTTTGCCAGGTTTGAGTCTCCTGTCGACGAGGAATCAGATAGGCTCCAATGGTAGTAGGTAACACATCACCTCTCAGAAGGACGGGGAGGAAAACATGATTATTTGAGCAATTTATCCAAGTTTTTAATGTCACAAAATGAAAAAAGAGAGGTGTAATTATGCATTTACTTTCGTCATCGGGGCAAAGTTGAGTGAATGTGAAAGGGTTGAAAAACCGGGGCAGGTTTAACATGTTTTGAAGAATAGAATATTGAGTCGAACCAGTGCAGCTCCCATCATGTAGCGGGAGGGCCGGTTCGGCCCTCCCTCCTCGCTGATGCGAGGGGTGGTTACGCACCACCCCTCGCGTCAGCGAGGGCTGGCCGGCGGCCAGCGATTCGCTGGCCGTCGGCCAGCTCGCTGCAGGCCGGCAGGACGGCCGGCGGCCGGCCAAGCGACCGGCCAGCCACCGGCTGGCCAGCCGCCAGCCGCCGATCGCGGGCTCAACCGGATCGGCGGCTGAGAGGCCACGAGGGCCTCGAGAGCGAGGCCTCGTGACCTCGTGCCCTCGTCCCCCCCTCGCCCTCCTTGCAAACGAGCAAGAGAGGATGAGGGATAGGGGGAGCGAGGGGGAGGTCGAAATAACTGGCGCGAAATCGCCAGCGTGCCTCGCACGCGACGATTTCGCGCCAGAACGACAAAAAGAAACTCGAAGTTCGTTTATGACGAACTTCGACGTAAAACAAACGATATAACTCATGCAAACACACGAGTTCGAGGTAAAAACCCCCGGTTTGGGTACCAAAACCAGGGGTTTGGTTAAAAACGGAAATGGGCCTCCGGAGACTCGAAATATTCGAGTCTCCCTGCTCTGGGTCATTGATGACGATTGCCCCACAGTCTCGCGAAGGGGGTAAACCCCTAACGCGGACTGAGAACGCCATTCTGCGAACTCCGACGACGACTTCAGAGCAGGAGCTGGAGACACGGCCCGTTACAGTGGTTCTCAGAGCGAGACGACCCTCGCGACCAAGGGTTCGATGGAAACGGCGGCTACGACATAGATAAAACGCCGCCGGCAGCTGCAAGCAGCAGCAGAAACGCCAGAAGGGACAACGGCATCTACGCTTCACCGTTTGAAGCGCCGTAAAGTGCATTAGAAAGCTAGAGAAGAGCTCTATTTTTTGGGGCTTCTTCTCCACAATCTCTTCTCACCTCCAGGGGACCTAAGGGATTTTTGTGGGACGGGGTGGGGAGTGCCCACCCCCAAACCACCAAAATTTCCCCCTCTTTTCAAGGTTTCCCCCTTCCCTCCTTTAACCAAAAATTGGGACAGCGTCCCTCCCCAAGTTTAGGGGCTCTCACGACCTGAGAGCACCCTAAAAAGAAGGAGGGTGCCACCTTGGGGATTTTTGGCGGCTCCTCCAACGACGGCGGCTCAAGGAGGACGCCGCCAAGGGGCGCAAGACGCGCAAAGAAGACTCAAGAGGAGGCCAAGGAAGACAAGAGGAGGCCAAGGAAGACAAGAAGACAAGAAGACAAGAAGAAAAGTAGTTTCTTTTGTCCTAGACCTTGTACTTCTCTTCATGCTCTTTGTCTTAGTTTTGTGAACGGTACTCACAATCCTTGTTACTCCCTTGTATTTTGATTTTCTGTTTTCCTAGATCCTAGTTGCTACCAAGTGCCGTGAGTCACGGCCTAGGAGGACTAGTTATAAATCCACGACCTTGTGCCGACGTGGCGGCCTAGGAAAATAGAAATATAAATTGAAATTGCCTCACCGATCGTGAGAGCAGCGTCTAAGAAGGCGATCCCTCCTCGTTGTGGGGTGATCCTCACAACAAGTTTCACGTGCTAGTCGCACGAGCGACGGGATGGCAAGTGCCGCACCGTCTAAGGCCAACAAGGGCAAGGTGGTGACATTCTCACCACACGCCCTTGGCGGACTCCAAGTTTTGGGAGCCGCCGCCGCGAGTACGGTTGCCAACCCAAAGGCAACCGTACCGCCTAAGGCAACCGTGTCGCCTAAGGCAACCGTGCCGCCGAAGGCAACCGTATCGCCTAAGGCAACCGACGCCAACCTCGGCGACACCGAGAAGCGTGCGGAGGCCGCAAGGGTGCTCGACGAGCACGTCGACGCGCACATGGGCGATCTCCATGCGGCGGATGACGCAATAGAGGAGGATCTTCCGGAGAAAGACCCCGACGAAGAGCACGACGCTGACGATGGCGAAGGCGATGAGGATCGCAACCATCGCCATCGTCGTGCGGCGAACTCGAGCCGATTGCTCGAGAAGGGAAAGGCACCCGCCGCATCGCCTGAAGCTGCCGACGGCAGCGAGACGGCCGAGAGCAGCAAGGGCGCCGAAAGCAGTCACACGGGAAGTTCCCGCGAGAACGAGCCGGACGACGACGCCGCAAAGGCAATTCGCGATGGCCGTCGCAGGCTTGCAGAGTTTGCTGCTGAGGCGGCAGGCCGACTGAAGATCACCACCGACAGTGGAGATACGGCACCACTCGGAGGAATGGGGGCGGACCCCCCTTCCTACGATGTGGCTGCGATGGGGCAGGGCAGCGCCCACTCGAGCGTCGTCGCCGACGATAGTCTCCTCCGAAAGGTGGGACTCCTCGGAGGCGTGTACGCGAACCGTACCCTCTTGTAGTGGGTAAGGGTGCACGGACAACACGAGGCCCTGGAGGCTATCGCCGACGCTCTGACGACATCAGAGCTCAAGTTCGCGTTCGCCAACCTGCTGGCCCACGTCGGGCAGAGCATCACGGATCTTGACCGTGATCGCCAGCTACAGCGCCTGGCCGCCCATGAGGCAAGCCGCCGATGCAACGACCTCAACAAGGCGTTGTAGAGCGTGACCCAGGTGCGGATGCAGCAGCAAGTGCAGCGTGTCGCAGCTGCGGATGCCACTGCCGGTGGCAGCGACGACCTGCCTACCTCGACGACTTCGAGGCCGGTCATGAACATGTCCTTCCTCCACAGTGTGGAGATCTTCCGGAAGGGCGTGAAGCTGACCGACTGGCTGAACCGTATGGAGCATGTGCTACGTGTCCACAAGGCTCCACTCAGCCAGTGGGGCGATCTTGCCACGACGCGACTTGAAGATAAACTCTTCAAGTACGTGGTCAAGGAGTGGACTGCGCAGCAGCCGCACCTTGAGTGGCAGCCCATGCCGTGGGAGGCCTTCTGCGCGATCATGCGCAAGAAGTACACCCAACGTGAGGAGGCGCAGCGCGCCTTCCACAAGATCAAGGACTTCAGGCAGCTGGGCAGCTCGCTCGAATCCTACTTGAGCGAGTTCACCGCACTCGTGGAGGAAGCCGAAAGCTTCACCGAGGGCGATGGGACTCAGACGTTCAAGTACCCAGAGTGCATGCTGCTGGAGTACTTGCGTGATGGTCTCGCCAGCGAGAAGCTGAAGGACAAGACCACCACGACAGCCACTGGCCAAGCTTGGACAAGCTGGAGGGCGTTGCGCGACTACATGAGCGAAGTGTATTCGGCGAACCCGAANCGAACGCGCGTGCACATCAGGGGCGCGACATGCGCGTGGACGCTGCAGGGGCTGGTGGGTCTGCCGGACAGCGAGGCGGGGCCAAGGGCAAGCAGCCTACAAACCCTCCAGCCAAGAAGGCTGGTGGACACAAGGGTCCCCACAACAAGCGCAGCCGCGAGAATGACGAGCTGCAGGCGGTGCGTGAGCGTCGCAACGTATCCTTCCGCGAAGAGCTCTGCCACAACTGCATGCAGCCGGGCCACTTTAGGGCTCAGTGCCCTGAGGCTGCTGGTGGTGGGCAAGAGGCCGCGGCGTTAGCTGCAGCAGCAGTACCCCGTGGGGATGGTGCAGCAGGAGGCCGCGGACAAGGCCGTGGACAGGGTCGCGGTCGCGGCAATGGGCCCGGCCGTGGTAACGGACAGGGCCGTGGGGCGGGTTTTCCCCACCCCTGAGTGACGTCAGTGGGGACCACTCAGGGGTAAAACTGGATCACGAGAGTGAGTTCATGTTTTCAGACGAGGATGTTAAACAATTTGAGTTTTTGACGAGTTCAAATTTCTCTGTTGTTTTCTCCCCTCTCATTGAACCTCATTCTGCACTTGCTGATCGACATTGCCCACTAAATCTTGCATCACCAGACAACATGCATGACCGAACCTGCTTAGTGGTGGCGACACCAACCACTGTGCAAGAGTTGTGTAACACAGTGATTGAAGCAAACGCCCTCAAAGCGATGAGTTCAATCACATTCGCAGTACCTTTAGTTGACGATTTCGACCCAATGAAATTTAAAGACTGGAAGGTGCTGGCCGAATTCACACGTGCCCACAAGATGTGGACTCGAGTGGGTGAATCATGGGAGTTGCGACGCCCGTCGTACAGATTCCGTGTTTATCACAAACTCGGCTTACCGTCGTCGAGTCTGTTCACTCGGAAGAGTGGAGGCAACATGACGATGCAGTTCAAAGGGCACCTAGCTGGTGCTCCCGTGAACGTACTGGCTGACACTGGAGGGGACGACTCTTTTTTTAGTCTTGGCTTTACCCGACAGGTTGGCCTGAAATACGAGCCATCGAATGGCGTAGTTGTCGGTGACAACCGTACGGTACCCGTGATCGGTACTTGCAAAGCAAAAAATTGTATTCAAGGGTACACAGATTGTCACGTTGAAGGTACTCATCCTTCTTGACCCGTTCGACGTGGTGCTAGGCGATCCCTGGCTCCGTGAGAACAAGGCTCTAATGTGCTTTGAATCAAAGCGTCTGATCCTCTGAAAAGGACAACGCCGCTTTACGTTGATTCTGAGTACGGAATTATCACCGACCCGACTCAAAGTCCATGCCAGCTTGTCTGCAATGCAGGTCAAGAGACGTATTGGACAAGGTTGTCGATACTTCTTGGCTCAGCTGCAGAAAGTGGAGGACGACGTGACGGAAGACACACCACAAGAGATCAAATCTCTATTGGCGGAGTTCTCGGATGTATTCCAAGACCCACCGGCTGGGCTTCCACCAGAAAGACACATGGGCCACACGATTCCGCTGCAACCGGAGGCGACTCCTCCATTCCAACCCATGTATCGCCTTAGTCCAACAGAGAGGCGAGAGGCCGAACGCCAAATCAAAGAGTACCTTGCAAAAGGATGGATCGAGCCAAGTAGCTCGCCGTACGGTGCGCAGATCCTTTTTTCTGAACAAAAAGGATGGTGGTTTACGCATGTGCGTAGATTACCGGGTGTTGAACAAGCTGACGGTGAAAAATCGATTCCCCTTACCGCGGATTGAGGACCTTTTTGACCAACTCCAAGGCGCAAAAGTATTTTCGTCCTTGGATTTGTCTCAAGGGTACCATCAAATCCGCATCACGGAAGATGATGTGCCCAAAACCGCGTTTCGAACGCACATGGGACACTATCAGTTCCGAGTGTTANTGTTATGCTTCGGGCTTACAAATGCCCCGGCAACCTTCCAAGGAGAAATGAACCGAACGTTCTCCAAGCAACTCGGACAGTTTGTCTTGGTTTACCTGGATGACATCCTGGTTTTCTCCAAATCAATGGAAGAGCACATAGAACATCTGCGCGAAGTTCTTGCAATCCTTCCGGAACAGAAGTTCTATGCAAAAGTGAGCAAGTGCAAGTTTGCACAAGATGAGCTCGAATACCTTGGACACATCGTCGGCAAGGACGGCATCCGCGTCGACCCACGAAAAGTCCAAGCCGTTGTGGACTGGCCATGCCCCGAAAATGTTGGGCAGATTCGGTCTTTCCTCGGCCTTGCAAACTACTTTCGACGGTTTATGCAAGGGTATTCGACCCTGGTAGCACCGCTAACCAGGCTCACGCGAAAAGACGTGCGTTGGGAATGGACATCTGATTGCGAGAACGGTTTTCTCAAAGTCAAAGAGCTTCTCTCCACAGCACGCGTACTAGCTCTTCCGGATCCATCGCAACCGTGGGAGGTTCGATGTGATGCGTCGGTAGTTGGACTCGGAGCCGTCCTCTTGCAGAACGGTCACCCTGTCGCGTATGAGAGCCGGAAGCTCATACCCGCGGAAACGCGATACACGACTGGGGATCAAGAGCTCCTTGCGGTAGTACACGCTTTCAAGATGTAGCGTTGCTACCTTGACGGTGCGGAAGGGGGTGTGACGGTCGTGAACGACCATAATCCATTGGTGTTTTTCCAAACGCAACCGAACCTGTCAAGACGACAGGCGCGTTGGAGCGAATACCTGAGTCGATTCTCGTTTACATGGGAATATCGGCCAGGACGCATCAATGTGGCCGATCCACAAAGCCGACAGCCTCTGGAAATTAAAGCAACCACCGAGGTCAGTGGGTGTTTTATGGCCGTTGCAACAGCAACCGTACAACCACCAGATCCCCCTATACCTCTGCGGCAACCACCACGAGAGATTATCCATTACAATGGTTTTGTAAACAGAATCCGGATGGGATACTGTGTGGATTCTTGGTTTCAAGACTCTCGAAATCTGGATAAGTACGGCTTGGTGGAGGCTGCAGGAATCTTCTGGCACGGAGAACAAGTTGTTGTGCCAAACTCGGGAGACCTTCGAGCAAAGGTTATCTCCCAGTTCCACGACCCGCCGGTCGCAGGTCACGTGGGACCCCGAAAGACCGGACAGGCACTCTCGGACCACTATTGGTGGCCAGGGTGGAGTGTCGATGTCCGTAAGTATTGCATGACATGCGACCCATGTCTTCGGAATAAGGCTAGTAACAAGAAGCCTGCTGGACTCCTCCAGCAGCTTCCCATTCCTGGGACTCCATGGGAGTGCGTCAGCATGGACTTCATTACTGGTCTTCCGGACACGGCCCGTGGCCA
>SZWC01001653.1:220456-234440 GCA_023375785.1 Penium margaritaceum
GCCCTGAGCGCAGAACAGACAGTCGGTCTTGGGCGGCTTCTCGAAGGAAGCCGCGTCAAGACCGAGAGCGGGCTGTGTACGAATGAGCCTGGACACAGTGTCCGTGCTCACATGACACAGGCGCCGATGTAACAGGCGCTGGTGGTCAGGAGACAACACCCCCGTGACAAAGACGCGGGCAGATGAGCAAGGGGAAGAGTCAGGAGCAGAGCAGCGCACGATGCGATACAGGTCATCCACAACAGAGGCACGCAACACAACCGTGGAAGTGTCAAGTGCAGTGATCGTGGCATCATCAATGGAGTGGTGAACAGAGAGACCCATCCTCGTGCAGGCACGGACAGAGAGCAGGCTGAGCTCGAGATCAGGCACGAAAAGCACGTCAGAAAGATACACGGGACCAGACGGACCATCGAACCGTACGACCCCTGTCCCCTGAACAGGTAGTGACTGCCCAGAACCTGTCCGCACTGACCGAACAGACCCAACAGGACCAAGCACGACAAAGGCGGTACGGTCGCAGGTCATGTGGTGAGTGGCCCCTGAGTCAATGATCCAGTGGCCACTCGCCTCACGACCTGTGGTGGTCACGGTACAACGAGCAACGGAGCACGCTGCCTCTGCTGGACGCTCAGCAGGTGTGGCAGGACAGCGGGACAATGCACGACGATGCGACTCATCCAACCACTCTGTGCTGTCAGACTCATCCTCACCAGGCGACGCAGCCCCCCCACAAGTACGACCACGTGCCACAAACACAGATGGACAGTCAGTCTGTGGACCACTCGGCTATGACAGCACACTCGCACCTCCCTGAGAGCGAAGTGCCAGCAGTCGACGTAGCTCCGCGATGGTCTGGTCCCTCGGGTCCGGCGTGGTACTTCCCCCGGATGGCGGAGGATCTGCCGCCGGTGCTGCCACCGAGGTCGCTGCGGCACGGGCTGCTGCTCCAGTGCGGATCCGCTTCTCGTGGGCTCCCTGAAGACCGCGGGTGATCCTCGCCCAGTCCAGCTCCTGCTGACACTTAGTGTAGCGATGAGGTCCGCCGCAGTTGTGGCAGCGGACCGCCCGTCCAGTGCCACGGGAAGGCTTCTGCGGTCCCCTCTTCTTCTTCCCCTTCTTCCCCTTCACGGCTGCTGCAGTGGCTGTCGGAGTAGCAGGGGAGGAAGCGGGAGAGGCAGAGGTGGAGCTGGTGGGGGTGAAGGTGGACGACGGTGTGGAAGGCGTAGAGGACGTCGCTCCCACTGCTGCTGTGGCCATGGCGCCCTGCCGATGCGCGCGGGCTGCCTCGTCAGTTGTCGCGACCTGGATGAAGTACCGCTGCGCCCAGGGCAACAGCTGCAGGGTGTCGGATATGGACGCGAGGACGTCCTGGTCGAGGCGGGAGAAGGTGTCAGTGAGCTCGGGGCGCACTCCCAGCATGATGGTGTCCAACGCCCAGAGCTGAGAGCCGCCTCCGATGCCCAGACGAGTGTACAGGCGCATGGCCCGATGCCAATAATCAACTGCAAAATCCGAGGATCCCTGATGAAGGGAGTGGAACTCGCGAAGGCGCGCTGACCGGGTCGCGTGAGTCTCTGCTGCAAAAAGGGTCAGCGCCAGCTCCCAGCCGCGGCGCGGGTCTGCGCCTGCTCCTGTCCCAGGCGCGCCCAGGAAGGGGCGGAAGTCGACCACTGTCTCCTGTGGAACTGCGTACAGCAGTCCACGCATGGCACGCGCTGCCGTCTGGGACTGGAGCGGATCAGCCGTCTGGTACTGGCTGTGGTAGTAGGGCCAGACTCCCTCTGAGTCTGCCCATACCTGAAACAACACCTCCCAACCGTCAAACCCCGCCTTGCTGTCGTAGCGAGGCGGGGAAGTCTCGAAGTCCTTGGGTCGTCGCTCCGTGGGGAGCTGGACCTCTGGTGGTGCTAGGAGCGGACGTGGGAAGGGCATGAAAGGCATCAACGCTGCTCCTCCAGCGGCACCCGAGACCTGACGCGGGTCGGTCTGCTGCTGCTGCTGCTGCTGCTGNCCTCTCTCTCTCTCCTGGGCTGATGTCCCGGTGTCCCAGACAGAGAGACCAAGGCATCGCGGATCTGTCGCAGCGTAGCTGACTGCTCATCCTGGCGCTGGCGGAGTGACGACTGCTCCACCAGCAGGAAGTCAATCGCCTTTGAGCGTGGGCTGCGACCCCCGCTCGTGACGGTGTCCTCCAGCTCCTTGCCCTTGGAGCTGCTCGACTCCATGCTGAGGCGGTGCGAAAGTCATCCAAACGCAGAACCGTCAGCGTTTCTCGCCGATTTAGGACGGTGGCAAAAGTCGACCTGACCAAAAAATCGGCTAAGTGCTGAAAATTTAAAAATTTAAATTTTCACCACTAAAAATCGAAGGTTGTCCAAATGAAGCGAAATTTGGACCACAGAGGCGTCTGAGGATGCTGAAGACAATGGTGAAATTTTCGTCTTCAAAAAGTGGGGAAAAAGGCCAAAACGACCTGATTTTGTGCTCAAGCCGAAAAAATGAAAAATTCAAATCAGTGATGTGGAACGGTGAATGCTGGAGGCTACAGAGCTCCAAATGAGGCGAGGAAGGGCGCGATGGAAAGCTTGAGATCTAAGCTTTCCAACGAGCCATAGCGTGCAACTTTTGGTGGCTATTTGAGTCCGGCACAGGCGGGTGAAGAGAGGATGGCGGCTGACGCGATTTGCGTCTGCGGCTCCTCCACGTCCGTGCGGCTTCCAGGAAGCTGCACGGCTGGAGTCAGCACCTACAAAAGGTACTGGTGCCTCTGGTGCCTGAGTGGCCACGGCCGCCGCTGCTGCTGTTGCTCGCTGATGGTGCTGTTGCTCGCCCGGTTTGCGGCTCCAAGTCGCCACACGGGCGGCCTCGGACCGGCTGCTGCTGCGCGCAAGGGCTCCAACGGNTCAAGCCGTTGTGGCACGCTGCAGCTGCAGCACGAACCTGCCGTTGCGGTTTCTGACGCATCAGGATGATGGCATATGCGTCGCTGCGTGCTCTTGTCGCTTCAAGCGACTCAGGGTGGTGATGGGTCCAACCAGGACCTGCTGCTGCTGCTGTGGGCTGCTGCCACTGCTGCTGCTCACTGCTGCTGCAGCTGCTGCGTCTCTGCTGCGCAGCACGACGAGCACTGGCTCGCCTGCTCTGATACCATGAGGAGATTCCAGGAAGCTTCCTAGCCTTTCTGCTTGCTAGCCTGATAGCACGGGTCTGGCTGGTTGACACACAGGTCATGCAAGGGACAACAAGGGTAGGGAGAGACACGTGCACTTGTATCTCAAGCTGCGGCAGAGAGAGATAGCAAATGACAGGTCCACAGCATAAATAGCCGCCGTGGCTCACGGCGGGTGGCGCACACGGCGGTGCCTGTCAAACCTGAACCGGCCCAAAACCACTGTTTTGGCCATAATTCTGCGCACAAGCGTCCAAACGGAGCGCCGTCTGATCCTACGGATGCACGACGAAAAGACAGACACAACGATTGGTCACACGCCTACGTCCGGGAACAGCCGGAGAGTGTAAGAAAACAAACATGTAAATCAGCCTGGCAGGGCTGTCCACCGAGAAAATCCTGAAGACCTCCAAACGTAGTCCGTGGGCTGTGGGAGCCCTCTGGTACACTGGGTAGGCTGCCAGGCTGCCTCCAGCGGGTGGAACATCACCTCAGGGAACTCTGTCTCCACCTGGGTCCGCCTCAAGGGTCTGCACGAGCATGGACACGGCCGAGTGGTCACAACCAACTGTACAACTGTGTATGACTGACAACATCACAACAACGAAGTGGTTGACTACGTGGACGCTCCTTCCACGCAATGGAGGTGCAGACGAACGCATCTGATCAGCCAGTGATGCTGCATCATTTAAACCATGCTCAATCCCAGAGGGACACATAACGGCACACTGAGCACGGATGCCTGCAATGGGAATGCACTGAGCGAGTGCTGCAACAGCCTAGTGCTCCCACATATCATTCTCCACGCACCCTGAGGGACGACGTCCCTGGGCCAGACGCATGACTGCCAAACGTCGCACGAAGGCCGAAAACTACTGCCCAATCCTCCCATTGTCTTCTACACCAGGCGCCTTGAAAGCTATCCAGGTCTGACTGCCAATTCCGGTGGATACTTATGTACCTTCCCCTCCTCCGCCTGTGCCACTGCCTGACCTAGAGAACCCATTGTCGTAATATCCAACACACAAACCGCCCCAAGCTCCCGGTTTGTCATGGCCAAGTCCAGCCTAAGCCCGCCCTCCTCGTCCGGTAGCTGCAACTCCCCTCCTAGCTCCACGCCAACCCTGAGAGAGTGCTATCTATAGATGTCCGCAATTTCATCCCTGATGGCGTGATGGACCTGGGAGACTTGCCCTCATGGGTGACGACACGTCACCCACGCTAGATCAAGCCCATCAAGAGGTGGCTAAAGCGTCTCCAAGTATCCGAGTGGAAGCGACCAAAGCTATGCATGGAGGTAGAAATCCACTGCCGAGAGATGGACATGATCATGCACCAAAATAGGGATCGCGCGTGATGCATGGATTCTCAAATCCATGCGTTGCAGCTGTCATTGTCGATTCTTTTTGTTGCTGCTATCAACCGCGGCAAGTCATCTTGGATGTCGAGGATTGCAATGACCTACAGTATGGTACACTTGAGACAATTATTATAGTGGAAACAGAGTTGGTTGGAGGGAATGTTGTTATCTCTAATGATTTTGTGGAATCTAGGCGTATAGTCTGCTAGGCTAGAGTACCGACTCAACCACTCCAACTCGTATCGTGCATCAGATCTTTCATTCATTCTGCCACAGGGTGCAGTGATCGTATGCGGATATGTCCTAGTTGTTTGGTGGCATGAAAGATTCCTCCATGCTTGGATCTATCTGCTTGAGGGTTAGAACATCTGTGGTCGACGATGTGAGATGGGCGTTTCGAACCATTGACCATGTTCCATAAGTCTCCTACTACCATCGGATGGAATTCGGGTGTGACCACCAATTTTGCGCTGTGTCACATAAAAGTGAGGCCGCGAGGTCAGTCTCCTTGTTGTAATTGACTCGAACAACAGTGAAGTAGACCTACAACCTTGTTAGCCATACCCTGATTGTTGTTCCTTTGGAGTTTACATAGTCACACGGTTCAAGGAGGAGCAGACACATGGGGATCGTTGGAGAGCTGGGAATTTCTCTGAACAAATGCTACTTCTTACACCCACGTTTTTTTAAGCTTCTCCATCGCAGACTTGAGCTTTTGGAAAAGCGTGTTTGTTGAGGCTCTTGAGTGCCTCTAACTTTGGACACAGGTCCTCCTTGATACATGAATGTCGTCCTTGTCTATAAAGTACCCTACTGCTCTTGGATTTTGATATTAATTGTTTTTTAAGTTGATTGAATGTGATACATTTTTTCGTTCAATGAATTCTACATACCATAGAAATAATTGAACTTGAATGTTATGTGAAAGGCCTAAGGATTTCAAACTTCAATGGTGTTTTTCTCCACATAAAACGTTGAAATCAAGGTACCATTTGATGCAGATTCGACCATTAAAGACTACCAAAATAATTCAAACCTTAAAGATCTCGTCTAATTCATATATTTTATAATTCGCAAACTTCCATTCATTGAAATCCAAGAGCAGTAGGGTACTCCACTTGTTGAGTCGACAGGTGGTGGGGGAAAAAGGGGGCATCGACCTGGGCATGTCAATCATTGGGTATATAGTAGGTGCCGTCGCTCCCAAGCCATTGGCCACAAGACCTGCCACGTCTGCTCCTTTAAGACTGCCGTGGACCAGAATCAGCTGTCCCTTCTGTGCCATCATTAATGTCATCACCGGTAACGACGATCGTAGTCGCAAAGTCGGTAGTTCTTAATCGGTAAAGACATGATGATGACTTGTCAGAAGTTGTCCCTGATGAGTGAAGTCGTTCAATGCCCCTCCAATACCGTTACGCTCTGATACCAAGTATTACGCTTAATGGAACGTACATGGTGAAGAATTAGAAGCTGTGGTGCAGATCACGATGCGTTGATTCACAATATATTAAGTAATTTGTAATTAGTAATAGTTGTACTGCAATCATAGATGTTGGACTTAGTATCACTTGTATATAGATGTTGGGGCTGAAATGAGGCATGGTCAGGGTCTTGGACTTCGAGACTGAGTGACACTTGTGAGATTGCGTTGGTAATGGTCACATCTAGAAGTTCCACCGAGAAGTCATGGGGCTTCAAGACAAATGCCAGATATTTGAGGCAAAGTTATATAGAACATATAAGTCTAGTGAAAGATTGAAGTGTTTCAAGCCATGCTTTTCTTCAGTTATTGCAGGTGGTTCAATCTGTAAGAAGGTCCGAGTAAGGAACACCAAAGGCCAGGGTGGCTTGCCGAACTGCCCTCGATCAAAGGAGGAAAAATTGAAGTTCATCGCGTGGTGGACCATAAATGTAATAAATGAAATGTCCACACATAAAATCGAAGGAATTATGTACGTCTCATATGTATGAGGGGATAAGTTGTGCGCAAGAGAAAAAACATTATACATTTGAACAAGGTGTTCTCACTCAATTGTGATTGAGTGACGTCTCTTTACGATGTATGGTTAATGATTTGAGTAGGCTACCTCCACACAAAATATACAAACCCAAAATCAGGAGGTTTTCACATGAAGGAAAAGGGGTTTTCACTCAATAGTGATCTCAAGAGGGAATGATGACCTCTGTTTCCTTTTTGTTCCAGCAACACCTATCCTAATCGAGCATGGTTTCATGTTGGGCATGTTTGAAATTCTAGTGCCCTTGTTAGACATATGAGTGTCAATGTAGCACATTCTAATTTTAATGATAAATTTTAAATCAAAGGTGAATACAACTTGTTGCAATCATTATAGTGTTGCAATAGACAGGCAACATTGTGTGATCATGACTTGGTAGTCAAGTCAAGATAAATACCAAATGCATGATAGGATATGTGATTCAAATATTGAAGCCAAGCTTGACAATAAAACAGTCTAAGACACATCAGGGTAGTTCTAATGACCTTTTTAACCAAAGAAAAAACTGATGAAACAAGGGTGCGAGGTTGCATGCAAGGCGCGCATGGGTCACAAAGTAAGAAAACATAAATGGAATATCGGAATGGGTTCGGTCACCATATGCCCAGTTTTCGGAACTATATAGCTCATTCGCCCGTCGTCGTGCGAAAAATAAACCAGGTATCAACGGACCGTCAGAAATAACGCAGGTATCAACGCCGAGCGAGAAAGCAACCAGCCGCCCACGAGGTAAAAAATATTACTCATCCGCCAACGTTACAAAAAAAATACCTGAGGAACCCAGAAACGCTACAAAAAATGTCATGTTCTCTCCACATACCATGTAGCATTGATGCATGAGATGATTTTTGTCATTCACTATGTCTCAGACGAATGCACCATTGCAATTTTTTCCATGTCAGGTCCAAAACACATGCTGTGATTGAGCATGAAAAAAGGGGTGGGCGGCAGGTTGATTTTGATGCGGAGGCTGGGCGGATGGTTGCTTTTGTAATGCAAGGTGGGCGGATGGTTGCTTTTCTTCCGAACCACGGGCGGATCGTTACTTTTCTTCCGAACGACGGGCGGATGAGAGTCACACTTTGCGTTTTATGGGTATCTGAGCTATTTCACCCTATCGGAATAAATCAGGAATAACGATAAAAAATCGTAGAAGAAACAATCTACTTTGATATGGATTCACTTGGCTCAGTCCGAAGACAAAATAAGAGCAGTTTCGATTGCACATTCTCTTAAACCAAGACAAGATAGAAAGATAATGATAAGGCTTCCAAGGAAGAATACAAGAAAAAATCTGTAGACATGTTAGAATCACAAATTATGTGCAATTATGTAAATTTTCATGTCTTGTTTCATTTCAGTTCTCGGGGCTGAAACGTTTCTTGTACAAGTGAATATGGCAAAAAATACTTTTTTTATTTTATCTTTGGTGTCCATTTTATTTCCGACCTCAAATTCAGTCTAAGAGTCTAGTATTGTGTTGGAAAGGGTCAAGGTTGACCTCACCCTCCATTGGTCATCTCCATATTTCTTGACCCAAATCAAGGTGGATCGAGGAGGACCCTCCACGTTGTTTGCAATCGACCCCGCCAGGGCCATCAGCGTGGACCGAGAAATATTACAAATATACTGGCGCCATCTTGGTAACCTCATACATCCGCCAAGTGTGGTGTACCCTTGCATGTTGGGATCCGTTCTTTGTTTGTATCTTGACGTGATATGAATGTGGCGTGCACCTTGTCCACTGAAGGGGTGAGTCTCACATTCTAGTCGAGCTCCTAGAGGTGGACAAGGTGGTACAAAGAACACCGGACACCATTTTGAAAGTGGATGCCAAATGGAAAACATTAGGGATACTCTGTATTATAAATAATAAAGGCAAATTATAACTTAAAAAAAGGCAAAGATATAGCTTTGAGCCAGTGAGCAAGCCATGGCGACTTTGAAGACAGAGTCCTCTTGAAATGGAGGACGGTCATTTGGTTTTCACTTGAAATTAAAGTTAGACTTTTCTGAGCTCTCACATCCCTCCCAACACTAAGTCATGTTGCCTATGCTACAACGGACAAGAGGCAAAAGACAAGAGACAAGAGACAAGTCAACTGTTTGCCTCACCGCTCACCCTGTTCCATCCGTGGAAGTCACTAACTTGCACAAATGGAGGATATGTACCAACAAAGTGGTTTGCATACTTATCTATGGCTACATTGTATTTGTAGTTTTCCCCCATGTATGAGAACTCATTCAATGATATTACAATTTTCCCTTGAGACAGTGACATCTTTTTTCCTCCAAACATCGTATAGTTGTGAGGCAGATTGCCACAATTTTGCTCAGTAGCACACAATTTTTATTCATGGTTGTCGTCTTATTCTCTCTATTCAATATGTGAACTGTGAAAAAAACGTATTGAAGAGTGTGCAAGACAACAAGCAAGGCATCATCCTTGTAATTGTAAAAATTGTGAAATAAGGATGGAATGCTCAGGTTTGTTTGAGGTGTGGCATGGGTTGGACGCAACGCAAAAAATCGGTGTCCACATCCACCTCAATACGTGGCCACTTTGTAACACTCTACTCTGGGTTGAAAATGTTGATGGCCTACGCATGCGCATGCTCTCTCGAGTGGGGGTGAGGCCAAAATTTCATCCATGTGGCATCCAATGGCCTACAAACCTCAAAGAAATGCCTAATACTTGAGGTTGCCAAGCCTACGTCCATAAGGCATGCTCAATTCAGAGCTGTAGACAGCACGTTGCACCATCGCTAATTGTCCTCATTGTCCATAACCATCACCATCCTCGCTGTCCGTTACCATTGTTCTCCTCTCTGTCTATCACCATTACCGTCCTCGATATCCGTCACCATTACCATCCTCATTGTCGTCAACATTCCGCACTTCACAATTTCACCAAGAAAGGCTTCATCATGCACCCCCACCACACCACCATGCCATGAGGTTGCTATCCATCAATGCTCCATTCCTGAATGCGCAAGAGAGATAGACATAGAGGATGGAAGGTTACAAAACCGTCTACAAGAAATGTGAGCCTCGCAAGTGTGACGGGACATAGAGGACCTGCCAAAGGCAGGAAGGCAGGTAGATGCACAGGACAGGCACCACTCAAAGGGAAGACAGGAAGGTAGGCACATGGCTATGTGGGGAATGCAAGTGAGTACGGGGTAGATAGGTACCTTTGTAATTGTTTTGGGTGGCACGGAAAAAAGTGAAGAGGCAAGCCTTCAAGCGCATGGGTGAGAAAGCGCATCATTTAACCAACATATGGATGAACAAGCATGTGGGTGGACAAGGGCACGGCTAGGAAAGCACAGAGATGGGTGAGCACATTAATGGACAAGCGCCTGGGTGGAAGAGTGCATGGTCTTGAAAATGCATGTGAGCATGGATGGAGGAGCGCATGTGTGGGCGGACATATGGATGGACGAGCGCATGGGTGGAGGAACGTCGGGTGGAGAAGGGTAAGGTAAGTGGACAGCCATGGGGGTGATAAAGCTAGAAAAATGACATGCAAGCATGGGTGGACAACCAGGTGGACAGAAAGGTAGGCAAGTGATCAAGCAGGGGTCTGGGTGTGTAGGTAATTGTACGGGTGAGCACATGGATAAGCAGGCAAAAACGGAAGAATGATGGAAGGCAGGCATGCACATGGGCAAGCAGGCAAGCGGGTAAGCAGGCAGGCGGACAAGTAGGTAGACAGAGAGATAGGTATAGTACGAACCATCAGGCAAGGAAATATGGCTGTGGCTGGGTAGAGAGATAGGCCAATCAGGCAGAATGAAATCCGAAGAGCATAGTGGGTGAATACCACTTGACACTCACACAAATGTTTGTCTTGAAACTCAGGCAACAACAACGCAAGTGGTATTAAAAGCTCGTGCATGAAACATGACGGCTGTAAGCCCCAAAGGAAAAATGAAGCATGGGTCACCAACTACCAACCTCATCACGCTAATAATCGGGTCGCACTACTACGCACTGAAAACACAACTATCCACCTTGTATTTCATACCAGCCGACTCAAGCTCTCCTGGGAACTTTGCTTACACATATGTGCCTCCTCCACCGTCTATGGATGTAGACAAGGATAGCGAGTGGGAAGTGAAAGATATTCTTACACACAGATGACGAGTTTAACTGATGGAGTGGAAGGCTACGGTGCATCGCACAAATGCTCAGAGCCCTACGACAACCTCCAAGCTGTCGATGAACAGAATTGTGCTTATCCTGGCCAGCATCAACCTACGTCTTGCGATGCGTTTGGACGTCATGGCTAAAACAGGTGGAATTGTCCTCTCCTCAATGCACACAAGTCTGTACAGTTCACATTTGAGCCTTTCCTTCATTGCATTCATGGCCACAATAGTGTTTATGTTATAAACATAAGAGCAATGTTCATGTGCCAATTTCAATAGCTCGGTTGCCAGTTACAAACTCAACAACTCGGTTTCCTAAATCAGATAGCATGATGAAATGTAAAAGTCAGTGGTTTGACTTCAATCTACTTAATATTATTCCTACACATCCACATAGTCATCTTCCTTTGAAAAAGTGTCGTGTTTCTTGTAGATCCAATGTGAATGCATGTCTTTATGCATTGATTAGTTGTAATAGATTGCATTACTTCACACTAAACACCTTGAACTCAAAATTCAACATCTCTTTACTTACAATAACAGCATTACAGTGGCCCTAAGTCATGCCTTCCAATCTGTTCCTAAACATACATAGGAAAGTTGTGTACCCAAAAATGACATGACATGCTATGAAAGGATGTCAATCCAACCCATCCAATGCACCATACAAATCGTAATTGGATTGGCCACTTGTGATCTCACCTGATACAAAATGAATAAAATCTGGCCACCCTTTATACAAACCATAGGTCTGTGGGCCCTCGAGCCCTTGCAGTGCTAGAGTCAAACCCTGTGTCTCCTTCTTTAAAGTGGGCTCTTAAGCGCCATAGCTCCATAGCTCCAAGCAGGTAGGTTGCACCGGCATGCTAAACATAGTACACATCAACTGAGATGGAATCATTTGGATGTCTTAGGTGAGGAGATTTAAAGCACAAGGGACTGGAGCATGTTCGTAATGGGTACAGACTTAAGACACATGCAATGTGGAAATAATCATGGAAATTCAGTGTAGGCAGTGTTGAATGCCTTGAAATATACAAAGGAGCTATTGCAGCTCAATTGCCTTGAACAATAAGATTCAACATGAAGATATTCCATGGATGTTGGCTTTCTACAAAGCATGGCATACTTTCGGTGTCATCCTTCTTCTTCCACTTGAACTCATACCCATTGTATTTCATCGTTGTAGTCATAGTCATCGTACATCATCTCACCGTCTGAAATCCAACCAGATTCTATCGTTGATGCCTCAAATTCACCAAGCATTACCCCATCACCACTCTCCTAGCCTTCCTCACATTACACAACTTCCTCACCCCCCACAACCTCCTCATCTTCCTCAAATTCAACACTTTTGTACTTATTGTCATGGTTGTTCTCTTGTGTTAGCTCTTCACCATCCATTGCATCATCCATTGTCTCAGAAAATTGACCTATGCCCCCTGTTTCATCGCACATTGTTGCAACATTGCCAACCAAGACTACTAGCGGCCTTGTTGCTTGAAACAGGACATGTACTACGAGCTTGGCCTGTAGAAGCCCTTATACGAGCAGCACTGCAGGCTGAAATACATGCAGCCATAGATCTGGCCACAGAGGACTAGGAGGAGTGTTGTACAATACATCAAGTCACGCTGTTTCCAACCGTAGTTGTAGCACCAACTCAGGTACCACCAACACCACTGGCACGAGTAGCACCAACGGTGCCAGCAACAACACTTGCGCCAGCAACAACACTTACGTCCGCCATAGCAATTACACTAGCTCTAGTACTGGTGCCAACCACAGCACTTGCATTTGCTGTAACACTCGAGCCAGCATCACCACTTGCGTCAGCCATAGCATTTGCGTCTGGGTCACTCATCATAGTAGGGCCAGTGCTGCCGAGTGTAGCAGCTGTTGGTTTTCACGCATCTCTCACTGTGCTTTGTTGTGTCCTCTCGGCTTGTGTACATAGGCGTGCAGATGACTGACGTCGAGACGCTGAGAATGACGAAGAAAATCAAATGCAAATTGTTTGAGCAAATATGAGCAAGTATACGCTATGCTAGGTGTGGGTTAGCGGCAGCAGCCATGGATCCCCGCACACGAAGTACAAGTGTCGAAGGGTGACGAGGAGAGCCTCATACGGGTGAGTATCGCTAGTTGAGACCCACCAAGCGGGCCGACAAGCGAGGCTCGCCGAAACGCAACCATGGAGCGAGGGCAAATCGCCCTCGCACTCCACAAAAGGGCAGGCTAGTCCGCGCTCATTTATGGTTAATCACCTCTGAAAAATACACTCTTCATACAGCGTACATGTCAAATGTAAGCCTATGGAAATTTCATGGTACCTTCGTGGAAGTTACGTTACAATTCAACTTACTACGTGTGTTCATGCATATTAGCATGTACTTGTATGCCTCAACATGCAAAAGTTCTTGGAAGGCTGGTAATTAAAATATAAAAACCCAACAAAAACCATGCTTTCTTTTTTTGCAACTCCATTTACAGTTCCCTTAAACAGACGTACATTCGTCCTTCTACATTAAGGATGCTAATACCGTGAATAATGCAGATGCCTATTCCTGGACGCAGAACTAGTCAGAGATACAATCGACACGGTTTTACGGCCGGGGTTAAAGGTTTGTTTTTTTCTCTTTCCCGGGCTCCTGCTGGGCCCCGCTGTAGCGGGGCCCAACAGGTTCCCTTCTGTTGCAGAGGGGGATATTGTATCTCCCACTCGAATCCCTCGCAAACCTGTTATCGATCGTCATATGTGTTGACGACTAGTCGACGGTCGTCGATGGTCGATTTTCATCTATGTATAGACGATCAAAGCGTACATCGTCGATCGTCGATCGTCATAGATCGACGGTCGAAGAGTGGTTTTTGACACATTCTCAAAATACACTTTGTGTAGTTTTCTCGTGTCCATCAGATACACTTACCATAGACACTCCCCCAATACACTTTACCCTTTTGGGGGAGGGAGGGGGAGATCTCCGGCTCCCATGTTCCCCCCCCCCCAAACAGGTAAAGTGTATTAGGAGAGTGTATATGAGCTGTGTATCTGATGGACACGTGAAAAATACACTAAGAATATAGTACACTTAGTGTATTCAAGTAACGGTTGTAAAATACACAACCCAGCTACACAACCCCAATACACTTGTCGATTCTGGGGGGGGGGGGTGATGGGCTCCCGACTACGTGGTTTCCAATATGCAATATGGTTTCCGCACATGTGGATGTCATCGACTAGTCGACGGTCGTCGATCGTCGATTTTCATCTATG
>SZWC01001653.1:234483-263558 GCA_023375785.1 Penium margaritaceum
CTACACAACCCCAATACACTTGTCGATTCTGGGGGGGGGGGGTGATGGGCTCCCGACTACGTGGTTTCCAATATGCAATATGGTTTCCGCACATGTGGATGTCATCGACTAGTCGACGGTCGACGATCATCGATTTTCATCTATGCATAGACGATCAAATCGTACATCGTCGATCGTTGATCGTCATATATCGACGGCCGACGAGTGCTTTTTGACATCTTCTCAAAATACACTTTGTGTATTTTTCAAGTGCCCGTCAGATACACTTACCATATACACTCCCCCAATACACTTTTCCCTTGGGGGGGGGGAGATCTCCGGCTCCCATGTTGCCCCCCTCCTCTCCCCAAAACAGGTAAAGTGTATTAGGAGAGTGTATATGATGTGTGTATCTGACGGACATGTGAAAAATACATTAAGTGTATAGTACACTTAGTGTATTCAAGTAACTGTTGTACAATACACAACCCAGCTATACAACCCCAATACACTCGTCGCTTCTGGGGGGGGGAGATGGGGTCCCAACTATGTGGTTACCAATGTGCAATATGGTTTCCACACATATAGATGTCATCGACTAGTTGACGGTCGTCGATTGTCGATTTCCATCTATGTATAGACGATCGAATCGTACATCGTCAATCGTCGATCATCATAGATCGACGGTCGATGAGTGTCTATTGACATCTTCTCAAAATACACTTTGTGTATTTTTCACGTGTCCGTCAGATACACTGACCATAGACACTCCCCCAATACACTTTACTCCTTTGGGGGGGGGGAGATCTCCGACTCCCATGTTGCCCCCTCCCCCAAACAGGTAAAGTGTATTAGGAGAGTGTATATGATGTGTGTATCCGACGGACATGTGAAAAATACACTAAGTGTATAGTACACTTAGTGTATTCAAGTAACAGTTGTACAATACACACCCCAGCTACACAACCCCAATACACTCGTCGCTTCTGGGGAGGGGGGGAGATGGGGTCCCGACTATGTGGTTACCAATGTGCAATGTGGTTTCAGCACATATGGATGTCATCGACTAGTCGACGGTCGTCGATCATCGATTTTCATCTATGTATAGACGTTCGAATCGTACGTCGTCAATCGTTGATCATCATAGATCGACGGTCGACGAGTGTCTATTGACTTGTTCTCAAAATACACTCTGTGTATTTTTCACGTGTCCAACAGATACACTTACCATAGACACTCCCCCAATACACTTTACCCTTTGGGGGGGGAGGGGGAGATCTCCGGCTCCCATGTTACCCCCCCTCCAAAACAGGTAAAGTGTATTAGGAGAGTGTATATGATGTGTGTATCCGATGGACATGTAAAAAATACACTACGTGTATAGTACACTTAGTGTATTCAAGTAATGGTTGTACAATATACAACCCAGCTACACCACCCCAATACACTCATCGCTTCTTTGGGAGGGGGGGGGAAGAGATGCCGCCGACGAAGAAACATTACAACAATTACGGAAGTACGCTCGTTATGAAGCTGCTTATATTTTGTGTCCAACAGTTCTGAAAGTAAGCACCCTCTTTACAAAGGTAACCAATCAGAAACCATGAAGACATATATACGCATACTAAACATCAAGACTGGAATATCATATTTTATTTTTCCCTAGCTATATACTTTCATTGAATTCACAAGGCACAAGTATCATATACATAGCTTTCCAAGTGAACTGAACATGACTACCTCTGTAGACAACTTCATGGAAATTTCCTTATAGTAGGTATCTAGTACACAAAATGTGCAGTGCATAAAAAGCCCTCGATTAACCATACCTCTCCGCGCCCTACCCTGCACACCGAATCACAAAATAACACACAGGTTTTCTAGGACTAATCTAGGTTCCAGTATGGATTGTTCAGGTTCGACCCAGGAAAACAGCAAGGGACCACCATAGGTCAGGAAAGCGGGAGAATAAGTCCGCTGCTAGGTAATGGAGGAGAGGGGCCATGCCAGCGGGATGAAGGCAACGACGCGTGCGAGGGGGAGGGGTTGCGAGCCGTTACGGTGCGTCGACTCCACTCCCTGGGTCAGCATGCCCTGCGCGCTCGTGACCATCCACAAAAGAAAATCTGTACAAAGAGAGATTAACAGACGCGACGTTGATGGACTGTCGTCTGATGGGGCCGACGCACGCTGAGGCCTATACACACTTTCCTGGAGCCTCCTCCCTCCTACGTGCTCAGCTCCATCGGCAGACCTCCTCAGCAGTCATGCCACCGGCAGCCATTGTTGCTGCATATGCTGTCTACATGTGTCCAGTGTTGGGTCTCATTGCACTGTTGCATTCGCAGTGTTGTGTAATGCGTAGGGTCCAAGTTTCATGATTTTTTCGGGTACTGTTGGTACGGGGGACTGGCGTATACGCCGCCAGGGCTTAGGCGGCCATAAATCTTGACTGCTATTTTTCTAGCTGATTTTGACTACATGACTGCATTTGCAATGGCAGTATCATGGTATGGTCCAGATTCCAGGCAAAACAGAGGACGCCCGGGTTTTGGGCTGTCTGGCAGGACTAACCGAGAAAACCCCGCCTGCCAGAAAATGGACTTTTTTCTGATTGGCACGTGAGCTGAGCAACAAGCTCTAAAGAGCTATGGGGAGGCTAGTTCTTGGAAGGGTCTCCCATTGTTGTTAATTCTCAGTTCTTCATCAGGAATTTCCAGATTTGAGCTGTTGTCTAGCGCTAACTCTGGCACGTGCAGTTCTGAGTAACAAACACCAGAGCTCTCAGACTTAGGCTTTGGTGCAGCGGACTGAGGGGGCAGCGTAAGCAATGAGCGTGGATTCTCACACACTGCATCAACAATGCTACCGCCCCAACCTGTTGCTATGGGAGATTTCCAGCGTGGTATCAGAGCCAGAGCGTAGTAGAAACAGTAGAACACTGGCGAACAGGTCCAGTCAACGCCGGCGGTCACCATGACGCACCCGTGCAGGGGAAATGCTGCCGGATTTTTCCTGACAGCGTTGATGCACCGGGTGCCATTGTCAAAATGCTCTTGACGCCGGGGAAATACTACCGAAATGTTTTCGACAGCACTGACCCCACGATGGTGGTAGCGATGGTGGACGCACGACCGGCACGCAGGACCAACGCTGGAGCAGAGTCGACGTACGTGGCGACGATACCAAGAAAGTGAATGTGCTGCTGCGAGTACTGTAGTAGCACGTGGTAGCAGCAGCGAGTAGCAACAGCAGCCAGCAGCAATAGTAGTAGCCAGCAGCATCAGCAGTAGTAGCAACAGGCAACAACAGTAGCTGGCAGCAGCAACAGCAACGTGCAACAGCAGCGAGGAGCAGCAACAGCCAGTAGCAGCAGCAGTAGTAGTGAGCAGCAGCCAGAAGCAGCCAGCAGGAGCAACTACAGTAGCTGCTGGCAGTTGCAACAGCAGCAGCTACTCGTAACTCGCTGCTCACAACGAGTTGTGAGCAGCGAGAAACGAGCTTACTACTTGCAGCTCATGGCGAGCAGCTCGTAGCCAACTTGCTACTCGCAGCTTGCAGGGAGCAACGAGCTCACTGCTCACAGCTCACAGCAAGCAGTGAGCAGGGACGAACAAAAAAACAGAGGAAGAAAAAAGACACACAAAATCCTACAACCTTGTAGGTGGCCCTGCTACAATAGCAGCAGCCACCACAGCCGTTGCAGCAGTTGTAGTAGCAGCAGTAGGATGCAGTAGCTTAACAGCAATAGCGGCATCACCTATAACAACAGTAGTAGCAGCAACAGCAGTAGCAGCTGCAACAGCAACGACAGCAACAGCAGTAGCACCTGTGGCAGCCGACACAACGACAGCTGCAGCAACTCTGCAGCTGACGGCGAGACCAGCCGCTTGATCGAGTAGTTCAACTCCGTCCACATGGAGGAGACTGAGACGGTCACCTCTTATTGGTAGCGTGCAAAGGAAATTTTGTGCCACCTCGGAGATGCTACACCACTCCCTCTCTCCGCGCTCCTGGCCATCAAGCGCGGCGCCACCGATTTCTTCTCTGAAGTCTTCGTCCACTACTCCCAGGAGGTCCTCGCTGCGATGGCTGCCCAGGGTACCCTCATGTCCTGGGCGTACGAGCTCTTCCTCTGCATCAAGGAGGCTCGTCTGGAGTCACACATCCATTACACGGAGTCCCTTGCCTCTCCTGCCATCGCCTCAATGGCTGTTGCTATCTCAACAACAGCAGCATCTTCCGGCGCCTCCTCGTCTGGGAAGAAGAAGTGCTGGGGAAATAAGGGCAAGGGCCCACTACAGCAGTCTTGCAGATCCAGTGGCGGCAGCCTCGTCTTCCACAACTGTGGCCAGTCAGGACACGGGTGGTACACGTCTCCGCTCCCGACTGACGAGGCTCTTGTCATTCCAACCATGCGTTGCTATCGTGAACGTCGCCTTGCCACCACTATCGTGACTGTCGCTACTCCTACTGTATCCGCGCCGCTCACGAAAGCTCCATCGCAGTCTCTTTCGCAGCCAGCTGCACCCGCTTGTCCATCACCGGCACCTTCCTCCTTCTTCCTGGACTCTAGTGCCATCACACCGTAATCGGTCTACTCCGTCGGACCCTCCACCCGCGAGCGTCAGTTGGAGCAGTTCACCGCACTCCAGCTCGGCCTTCCTCGCCTTCCTCCCCACGGAAGTGCGAGTTGCGTCTTCGCAAGTTCCACTGCCCTACCCTGCATGACAGAGTCTGTGCTACGATCGTGCCCTGTACCTTTGTCCACTCCATCCTCTGCTGTACCCTTCCCACCTGCTCCTCTCCATGATGATGTTGCCTGGCTGGATGACTGGTAGTCCTGGTTCGCACCTCCGTCCACCGTGTCTGCATCGCTCGCCCACTGCCATGTGACTGTCAGCGACCTGGCCACACCGGTCCAGGATCCGTGAGAGACCTAGATAATTGACTCCGGGGCCACGAATCACACAACGGCCTCGCACAAGGCCTTCAGTGTCCTTGATCCTATAACCGATGTCTCCGGGGTTCGGACGGATTGTGGTCAGGTTTTAACCATTCGTGGTGTCCGCGTTGTTCGTTTCCGTGTTCCATTGGTGATGTCTTCGTGACTGATGTCCTCTTCGTCCCTGGCCTTGAGCTCAACCTCCTGTCTTTCACCGCCCTTTATCGCATGCACATGGACGTTCTGCATTCGCGTGGTATTGGTACGGTGTCGTTGCGTCCCTCAGGTCATGTCGTTTTGCATGCCACCGCCCGTGGCAACTTGTGGAACGTACCGCACCTGTCCACTTCTACCTCTGTCCCCTCCACGTGTTTGTTACTAGCACAATCTCTCCGTAGCACACACGTCTCCTGCATCGCCACCTCGGTCATGTCCACTCTGCTACTATCGACCGCATGCTTTGTACGCAGTCAACCACGGGCCTTGATCCAGCCTCCTTTCCTTTGCCGTGTCCCACCGAGTGCATTGATTGTACTTAGGGGAAGATGCACCATTCCACCTACCCCCTGTCTGCCTCTCGTGCGACCGCCCCGCTTGAATTGGTACACTCTGATGTCATGGGTCCCCTTCTGACAAAGTCAGAGAGTACGGTCGTTATGTCCTGACACTTACAGACGACTACTCTCGCTATTGCTGAATCTTCTGCCTTTGGCAGAAGAGCGACGTCTCTCCCACCATTTGGGATTGGCTTGTCTGTACTGAGTGTGAATGTGGTCTTCCTCTCAGCTGCTTCCATTCTGATCACGGGGGTGAGTTTCTGGGGGAGACCACACTCTTCCTTGCCTCCCGTGGCATCCATCATGAGACGTCGGCGCCTTACGCGCCAGCCCAGAACGGCGTCTCTAAGCCGTGGAACCGCACCATGGCTGACATCGTCCGCACCATGCGGGTCAAGTCCGGTCTCTCTGACAGCTTCTACTTCGAGGCCTTGACCTATAGGATATGGGTCTGAAACCGGATTCCTTACGGACCCATTCCCCGTCAGTCCATACCATACCAGCAATGGTGTGGAGAGCGAGCCGACCTCCGTCCGGCCAGCATCTGGGGCTGCGTATCCATCGTGTGGTTGCCTGCTCCACACCAGGATAGCAAGCTCGAGCCTCGTGGCCGTCCCTGTACCTTCCTTGGCATCTCACGTCAGTCAAAAGTATGGCATTTCTGGGATCCCACCCGGCATTACATCTTCGAGTCCCGGGACACCCTCTTCTTTGGGGACCTGTTTCCCCGCAATCTCGTTCGCTCCGATGTATCGATGTTCCTCCTATTGTGTAGGAGTGTTGGGTTCGTCCTCTGTCCAGCCGCATCTGGGCGATGCATCTTCTGCGCTCGTGGGTCCTTCTGTGCCGGCTACCCCGTCCGTGTCCGCCAGCCCCTCGCGGCCGGCTGCCTTGTCCGTGTCCGCCAGCCCCTCAGGGCCGGCTGCCCCGTCCGTATCCACCAACTCTTAAGGGCCGGCTACCCCGTCCATGTCCACCAGCCCCTCAGGGCCGGCTGCCCCGTCCGTGTCTGCCTGCCCCTCAGGGCCGTCTGCAGCGTCCGTGTCCGTCGTCCCTCAGGGCCAACTGCCCCGTCCGTGTCCGCCAGTCCCTCAGGGCCGGCTGCCCCTTCCGTGTCTGCCAGCCCCTCAGGGCCGGCTGCCCCATCCGTGTCCGCCAGCCGCTCAAGGCCGGCTGCCCCGTCCGTGTCCGCCACCCCCTCAAGGCCGACTATCCCGTCCATGTCTGTCAGCCCCTCAGGACTGGCTGTCCCGTCCATGTGGACACGCTACACACGTGGTCCGGGCGGGAGCCTCCAACCGAGGCCGACAGTGAGCACTCAAGCTGCCTCGTCGTGCCCTCTCGTGCCACGACCCCCTGTCACCCCACGAGGCTCCTTGCCTCCTGGCAGACCCACTCCCACAGTCATGAGTGGGGACCCCGGCACCAAGGCGCTTGGCTTGGCCACATTGTCAGTCGTCACTGACCTACATCCGGGGTCGGCTTTGGGCTACGCTTTGCTCCATCAGGAGCACCGACGTGCCATCGTGGCTACACTCACGCACTTGCCACCTGGAGCATGAGACGCATACGCCCTCACTGTCTGGCCCACTGAGTGACCAGTGTACCCAGCCACCCTACGGGAGGTCCAGGCGGCTCCCGAGGCCGCACACTGGGAGGCTGCATGCGTCGAGGAGCTTACTACCATTCTCCAACATTAGGTCTATGAGCTTGTTGACCTGGTCCCCTATTGAAAGGCCATTGGCGCCAAGTGGGTCCTCTGGAAAAAGTGGAAACCAGACGGGTCACTGGACAAGTACAAGGCCCGTCTTACGGCCAAGGGGCTTGCTCAGGTCCCTGGGGCCGACTATGACTTAATCTTCATCCAGGTCGGTCGTTTCTCGACTAGCGGACCGTTGTTCCGCCTGGTTACCTAGTGAGGGTGGGAGCTGCATCAGATGGATGTGAGCAACACCTTTCTCCATGGTTCACTGGAAGGCGAGGAACTCTACATGGTGCAACCCCCAGGCTTCAACGATGGTTCCGGCAAGATCCCATCCTGCGGCTCAAGGATCTTCAACATGCTGTCTACCACATGAAGGACCTCGGGTCAGCACGAGTCTTTCTGGGCATGGAGCTTGAGCATGATCGCTCCATAAGCATCCTACACATCAATCAGGCCGCCTACGGCATGACCTTGTCCGGGCGCTTCGTTGAGGACCTGAACCTCGTGCTGAGATCATCCTCACCCATGTAACCCGATGGTCAGGCGATGCGCAAGAGCTCTGATCTAGACGTGGTGGGGGAGCCAGTGGATGCGACCACGTACTTCTGTGTCATTGGGTCACTGATGTTCCTGGTGACGACGACGCGTCCAGACATTGTGTTCGCTGTCAATCTCCTGGCACAGTTCTCTTAGGAGTCGCGTCACCTCCACTTCAAAGCTGTGATCCGAGAACTGCGCTATGTCATCTCGACTCCACGGCGAGGTCTCATTTTTCGTCGACAGCCGTCCATTGTGGTGGTAGGCTACACTGAAAGTGACTGGGCTGGCAGTCCGGACGGTAAGAGTCGTATTTGCTGGATCTTTCTTGTTTGCGACACGGCTGTGTCCTGGCGCAGCGGTAAGCAAGGCTGCATTGCACGCAACACTACTGAGACTGAGTATGTGGTACTTGGTTCTGGCGTGTGTGATATCGTGCGGCTGCATCACCTTTTGTACGAGCTGCGTCAGTCAGTCCCGTCCATCACACTGCACTGTGACAATGAGATTGCCATGGCCATTGCTGACAATGACGGCGTACATCACACTTGCACAAAGCACATCAATGTCGAGTATCACTATGTGCATTTGTTGTTGCATGGCGGCATCATCAGCATTGTGTGGATTGAGACGGCAGGACAGTTGGCTGACTTCTTGACCAAGATACTGAAGTGTGACTTGTTCAAGAAGGCTATGAGTGTGGTTGGTGTACGTCCATGAGGTATCCTCTCTCTCTCTCTCTCTCTCTCTCTCTCTCTCTCTCTCTCTCTCTCTTCACCTGTCCGTTTGGTCTCTATGTTCTATGCCCGTCCATGTGCACTACGCCTGTGAGTCATGGGGGAGTGTTGGTTTTCATCCATCTCTCACTGTGCTANTTCAAGAAGGCTATGAGTGTGGTTGGTGTACGTCCATGAGGTATCCTCTCTCTCTCTCTCTCTCTCTCTCTCTCTCTTCACCTGTCCGTTTGGTCTCTATGTTCTATGCCCGTCCATGTGCACTACGCCTGTGAGTCATGGGGGAGTGTTGGTTTTCATCCATCTCTCACTGTGCTATGTTGTGTCCTCCCGGATTGTGTACATCGGCGTGCAGATGACTGACGTCGAGATGTGACGCTGATGGAGTGTCGTCTGGTCGGGCAGACGCACGCTTGCGTTGGCCTACACACAGTTTGCTGGAGCCTCCTCCCTCCTACGTGCTCAGCTCCATCGGCAGACCTCCTCGGCAGTCATGCCACCGATGGTCTTTGTCACTGCATATGCTTCCTACATGTGTCCAGTGCTGGATCTGATTACACTGTTGCATTCGCAGCGTTGTGTTATGCATAGGGTCCAAGTTTCATGATTTTCGGGCACCGTTGGTATTGGGGACTAGCATAGACGTCGCCAGGGTTTAGGCGGCCATAACTCTTCACTGCTATTTTTCTAGCTGATTCTGACCACATGACTGCGTTCGCAGTGGCGGTATCATGGTACGGTCCAGTTTCCAGGCAAAACGGACGACGCCTGGGTTTTGGGCCGTCGGTCGTCTAGCAGGGTGTTGCGTGGCAGTGCCACGCCGACCGGTCGAAGGAGCCACGTGGCTCGAGGGGGGTCACCTGGGACTGTGGGCGGTTGGACGGGATGGCTTGAGGGTCGGAGACCCTCAAGCACCGCGGTTTTTGGCCTAGTCGGCCAAGGATTCCGTCCAATCCACTACTTTGGTATCAGAGCTCCAGGGCTCGAATCCCGCGTTGGGATTACCGGAGATGCCGAGGCGGCTCTCACTCCTAGTGGGGGGGAGTGTAGCGTGGCAGTGCCATGCCGACCGGTCGAAGGAGCCACGTGGTTCGAGCGGGGTCACCTGGGACTGTGGGCGGTTGTACGGCATGGCTTGAGGGTCGGAGACCCTCAAGCACCGCGGTTTTTGGCCTAATCGGCCAAGGATTCCGTCCAATCCGCTACACAGGGCTCACAGAGAAAACCCTGTTTGCCAGAAAATGGACTTTTTTTCTGATTGGCTAGTGAGCTGAGTAACAAGCTCTAGAGATCTGGGAGGAGGCTAGTTCTTGGAGGTGTCTCCCATTGTTGTTTATTCTCAGTTCTTAATGAGTCATGTCCAGTTTTCAGCTGTTGTCTGGCGCTAACTCTGGCGCGCGCAATTCTGAGTAACAAACACCAGAGCTCTCAGACTTAGGCTATGGTGCAGGAGACTCAGGGGGCAGCTTAAGCAACGAGCGTGGGTTCCCGCATTCTACATCAACAATGATGCTGCCCCAACCTGCTGCTATGAGAGATTTCCAGCGACAACCTCCAATGTTGTGTCGCGGAGTGCTACACATGCAACAATGAGTTATATGGTTGATGTTGCTCAAGGGTTGAAGCAATGGTTGATGGGTGCCCTTTCAGGCCACACTTACCACAAAAGTGGTTTGCCCATCTCATAACATTGTGCCGCTTGCGCTTGGTGGGAGACCATTTGCGGACGAGACAGAACCCACCCTTCATCACGAGGCATTCGAATGATCTGGACGACGTCGGGCATGGGATTATTGTACACCTGCCTACTGTCCCTTACTGTAGGCCAAGTCCATGTAGTTGTTGGGATCAATGTGGCTCTTCATGAGCACGGCAGAGGCATTGAAACACATGATGTTGAACTCTTGTAAGTTTCCGTAAGAACAATTCTCCATCCTACAGTCCACTGTGCAATGCTCCCCCTTGAACTAGTCACAATGCATTGCAGGTTGCCAGTGTGCAACACGTAGTAGTCCCTTGACCCCTCCTCGTTCTCGAAAGCCTTGCCAAGCGCGGGAGCCCAGAATTTCTTCTCTGCATCATGAACCAGCCACTTTCTTGTGGCAAATATTTTCTCTACGTAGAGGTAGAGGCTAGCAACGTAATGAAAGGGACCGAGTTTGCGCGCCTCTACTATCATGGCGTTCAGGGACTCATAAGCATTGCATATAGTATGACATCCTAACCCCCTGAGACCGTACCATTTGAAGAACTTCCTGGAACCTTCTTAACCGCTTGCCACTTAACTAAGCGTCAGCGCTCAGTCAGTGTGTGACGACAGTCACAAGTCATGCACGAAACTGCAAGGGTCTGAGTAGGGACACGTGCAGAGTGTCAGGAAGCTCAATATGAATATAATTGCAGAGAGAGAATGACAACTGAGCAACAATCAGCCTAAATAGTTGCTGGCCGCCTAGAGTCGCTAGAGGCGGCGGTATTTTCGTACCTACTCAAACTGGCCTAAAACCACAGTTTTGGCCGTAACTCACTGCTCAGGTGTCAGAATCACGCACTGTCTACACCAGAAAGTGCAAAACGATGAGCTCTATGCAACGGACCCATGCATGGTGGGTTTGCATCATCCAGACATGAATAGCAAGCAAAACAAGGAAATCGGCCAAAATGATCTGTCCACCGAGAAAACTCTAGAGCACTCTGAACTGCACTGAGAGCACCCATAAATGTACGAGTGCAGTACCGAGACGTCAGCGTGTGCTTTCCACGACTGGAAGCACACCAAAGTCGCAGGTCTCCTCATCGCACCGGTACAGGCTACCGGGTGCGTGGGTCTCGACCACCAAGAAAATTCCAGCAACGGCGGACCAGCCAGTCAGGCTATAGAGACGCATCATCTGCGTCACACCTATCATGGCCTAGCTACTGGATAAGTCCCTGGACGATCCGGAGTCCCGTCGGGTCGACACGATCTCCAATGCGGCCGCCGCTCACCATTAGCTCCGGGTGCACCCGTAGCTGCCACGGTCATGGCTCGTGACGGGTGGAAGCCACACACACCAACACTCCCCCTGGCTGACACATCCGTCAACACCACAACGGCTGAGCAAAGGCAGGACAGAATGGCTCGGGCAACCAATCATGGCGAGCACCGATCAAGCATACCACAGCACAGGGTCTCCTCGTGACAATGGTGCACCCCACCAAGTGCCCGGGTCTCGACCATGCAAGAAGTCAATCACACACCTACGTGTCAAACATCATGCAAGAGATGCAGAGAAATAAGGTCTCCTCGTGACCCCGGAAAATGTCTCGGGTGTCCGGGTCTCGACCAAACCATGCATGGATCATACATAACAGATGATGGCAATGGGTCTCCACGTCACACCGGTAGCACTCACCAGGTGCGCGGGTCTCGACCACCATAACCTCAACCATAGCATCGTGCCACCCCAAGTAACCTCATTGTCCTCAAGAGAGTGTCAGGCCAAAGCCCACACACCAATACTCCCCCTGGGCTGCAGAGGCTGACAACACACGCAAAGCTCATGGCCGCACCTAACACAATCCCTCAGGAGGGAGCATGGCTCCCCCATGGCCACACACCCCTTAAAAACAGTAGTAAGGGTGACGATGATGCTGGTCGGATGAGCTCGCACATAGCCTCACCCTGGAGCGCCGTCGTCACTGTCGTCGTCGTCGTCGCTGTCGTCGTCATCGCTGTCGTCACCTGCTGCTGTGACTGGTGCAGCGCTGAGGGCCTCCTCCAACTGCATCACCTACTGTATGCCTGCCAGCTGCTGAGCTGCGCACCACCACTCGGACTCTGCAGCGTCGAGACGCGTGTACAGCTCGTCGAGCTATGCTGCAGCTGTCGGCCGGGTGGCTGCATCTGCGGCATGTAGGCGGTCAGTCGCAGAACGAACCTGACGGTGGACCTCGATCGCGTGTGCGTCGGCACGAGCCACGGCCTCCTGCAGCCTCGCCGCCTCATCGCATAGGTCAACCGTCGAATCATCTGTCGCCTGGCCTCCAGCTGCTGGCAGGGCGTCGACACCCGACAACGTGTCGGAATCTGCAGTGTCTGCATCTGCAAGAAGTGCTACTGTAGAGGCACCGGCTGCTGCTGGAACACCTGTCACTCGGCCGTCGACTCCTGGTCGGACGTTGGCATCTGTCAGTGAATCTGCCTCTACTGCATCGTCGTCGTCATCGGGAGCCCGTACAGTGTCCCGGGGCTCCTCCCAACCCCTGGTACGCAACCAATCGTCCACCTGCCGCTGAGCGTCCGCCCGTCTCCGACGTGCATCCTATAAAGCCCTCTCAGCTGCCTCAAGACGCGTGTGCACATCCTCCATGCACTCCTTGGCAGCCTGACGTGCTGGAACATCCGTAGTGTAACAACGGCTGCTGGCCTCCCGGAGCTCGGCCATGAGACCCTGCACGTGCGCCTCCACACGAGCCACATCTACCTCCTGCTCGTCGACCGCCGAGCGCAGGCGGTCGGGTACGGGAACTGTAGCTCGGACGTGTGTAGGTGTGTCGTCGGCTGGAACCGCCATGGTGTGAGGGATGCCGGTCAGGGCAGCCATGAGCCGGAGGTCTGCAGCTCGCTCTGCATCCTCCACGGCAGATGCGCCTGTAGGGGTGACTGTTGTAGGCTCAGCTGATGCCGCGGACACAACCGCCACTCAGTTGTCAACAGTGTGGACCACGGTNTGCACGTGCGCCTCCGCACGAGCCACATCTACCTCCTGCTCGTCGACCGCCGAGCGCAGGCGGTCGGGTACGGGAACTGTAGCTCGGACGTGTGTAGGTGTGTCGTCGGCTGGAACCGCCATGGTGTGAGGGATGCCGGTCAGGGCAGCCATGAGCCGGAGGTCTGCAGCTCGCTCTGCATCCTCCACGGCAGATGCGCCTGTAGGGGTGACTGTTGTAGGCTCAGCTGATGCCGCGGACACAACCGCCACTCAGTTGTCAACAGTGTGGACCACGGTAACAGCTGCTCCTGCACGGGCGGTCGCTACTGAAGCATGGACTGATATCACCTCCTCCAACTGTCGGCGCAAGTCCGACCGTCTCCACACTACACCGTGGAACGTCCACTCAGCAGCCTCGAGATGCGTGTACACATCCTCGACGTCTACTGCTGCTAAGCGACGACCCGTGGCATCTACGGTGCTCCAATGTGTGCTCGTTGCACGTAGCTCAAGAGTGAGGTCATGTAGGTGCCTGTCCGCACGTGCCACTGCATCCTCCTGGTCGCGAAGCGCAGAGTGTAAATGCTCGAGCGTAGGGGCCCGCTCAGATGCTGGTGCATCAGCTACTACTCGAGCTGCATCCTCCGCGACGGCTACGCCTCCAAAGACAGCCACTGCAATGGCACCGGTCATAGCGGAAGTGGTGGCAACCTCGACGTCTCCTGCCTCTCCGGGTAGCTCCTCCGCATGTGTATCTGCAATGGCTGATGCTGAGACTGAGGGAACGTCTACCCCTACGGAGTCTGTACCGGCTGCTATAGGAGCGACGACCATCGTAGTGTCTGCACCAACAAGTGCGTCCACTGCCGGCATCCCATTAGCAGTGACTGCAACTGCTGCTACTGTCACGACGTCAATGGCTGCGGATACACCCACTGCCTGGAAGTCTGCTCCACATGTGCCGGCGATCACCGCTGCTGCTACTACTACCCCATCCACTGGTACTGCCACACTTGCCTCTGTGGTCGTGGTCTCTGCTACGTCAACTGCAGTCTCCATCTCCATCTCCATCTCCATCTCCACGTCTGCCTCCAACTCCGAGTCAGACCACTCGTCCATCTCCGACTCCACATCGGACCACTCCTCGGATGTCTCGTCCTCACTGAGAGCGCCCTGTCGTAAAGCACCATCTATCGCATCCCTCCTGCACTCTCCGGTGGTCGTCGGCGGACACTCCATCCCCCCCTCGACCGACGCACCGGTAGAAGCTGCAAAGGGATGCCGCACCAACCCTACGACTGGGGACGAGGGAGTCATCTCCGTGGTGACGTGTGCCACTGCTGCGACTGCTGCAGCCTCCTGGGCACGTCTCGCCAAATGTGCCGTCTGCTGCCGCGCGTGCCGAGTGCGAGCGCGACGACGCCGAGCTACCACAGAAGCGGAGGGGTCAACGGTCGGGATGACTCCAACTGACTCTAGCACAGAGCGGAGGGCGTCAGATGTGGAGCTAAGATCGGGAGGCGTGGCATCGTCAGGTGATGACACTGACGGAGGTGAGGATGGCGATGAGGAAGATGTAGATGTCTGTAGCGGCATGGTGGCAACGGCCCGCTCAGAGACCACATGGTCTGTGAGCTGTTGCTCCATGCGCTTCAGACCCTGGAGCTCGGAATACAACACCGCCATAGCTCCACTGAGGGGTGGCATAGTTTCGGCCGACGTCTCTGAGTCGGATGGTGAAGAAGAAGGGCGGAGCCGTATCCAGGGCGGTCGCCACCAGGCAGGGCGCTGATGACATTGGCGCCAGCCACGGTGCCGATCGCCACAATGATAGCAGGCAAAGCCGTTAGACGCCTGAGGCGTGTGCCACGGCTGCAAACGCCACTGTGGACGCGGCGCCTGCCACACATGCATTGTCGGTGCCAACCACGGCGCCGGCTGCGCTCCCTGCCATGCCAGTCTGCTCATCTCTGGAGCTTGGCATAGGTGAGTGCACAGGGCACTCGCTCCCGTTGGCACAAAGCCGCAAGGGGAGATCGGCGATCGAAGCACGGTCTCTTAGACGTGCTGCGACGCCGTCATGAGGACGGCCACCACCACGCTAGTGGTGCGCTGTTGTGCGACTGCTACGCGATTGCTATGCTGCTATCGCGTGGCTACCGCTATGTGCGACCTCAAGTCGCCTTCGGTGCTGTTGCTGCTGTCGCTGCTGCCTACGGCCGCCGTCAACAGCGGCGATGGTGGTCCTCGCCACACTTCCTGTGGTTGTTAACGCCGCTGGTGGTGCCGCTACGGCTGCGACTGTTACTGCTGCACCGGTTGTCGTCACCAACCGACGACTTTGACCCCCGGCCACCTCCCTTCTTTTTCTTTTCTTTTTTCTCTCGAGTGCTCCACTTGTGTTCCCCTTTTTTTTGTTGTTGTTGTTGGGGCCACCTCCTCGGGTGCCCCTTTTTGGGTTGTTCTGGGATTCCCCAGTCAAGGACCCCCCTCTCTGTCCTCTCCCCCTCGGTTTTTTGGGTTACATAGTAACCCTTTGTTTTCTTACTTTTGTGTGTTTGTGCCGCAAGAAAATCGTGATTGGTGAATCGGTCATTTTTCTGACGTATCCACCAATCAGGGTGCAAGAATTTGTAGGACTGTATGCCCCCCCACGTCCGCGGACGCCTTGCTAAGGTCGATCGAGTACAAAAACATCACGGACATCGACCTAGATGTCCGGACAGACCCCGGATAGGAAGGAATCACCAGTCCGACGACAGAGCAACAGGGTAAGGACTGAACATTGGATTGGGTCCAACCTTGGCCTCGCCCTATCCTGCTTCACGGAACTGGTCGTCATGATAAACTCTTGTGACTCGTGAACCCGGCTTCTAACAGGGTCAAAATGCAATTGGAAGAAAAGAAATTCAACCACCGTCATAGAAGAAGGTAAATAGATTATATTCTAATTATAATTACGCCCTATTAATTTTCATAACATAATGAAACATTCAAAACTCATCCAAATTTGTCAAAGGTTTTTTTTGGTGAAGTTCATCACAAATATGTGAAACTAGAATGTTCACGATAGAAGAGGAAATTAATATCATTAAAATAAATTCATCATGAGATAAAACAAAATTCATGAAAGAAAAATCGAGAAGAAATGCCTTTTGAGGTTCTTCTTCAATATGTTGGTGAATTGTTATACATAAAGCTGTATCGTCAAGCGCATTTGTTCAATTTTCGGTTTTTTTTCTATATTTTACATCCACACAAGTTGGAATAAATCCAGCATACCGTACTGACTGGCATATTCGCTCCAAATAATTATTTGTTTTCTCCCATGCGTTCCATAATAAATTATTTTCTACATGGGCGAGTTCGTCATGATATTACCTGGAACATAACATGTCTTTCTCCACATTGTTCCTAATTACATACCCATAACAAAATTATATCTTGCATTCTTACGGAATCAGGTTCATGTGCTTTTTTCATTCAGTCACAACTGTGGCAGGATGATTTGTGGAGTGGAAATACGGACACGAGGGCAGTCTCGGCAGCTTACGCAGTTGGAGGTCACTGGCACATCCGCCGGCCGAGCCCATCTGCATCAGCTGCGAGTCCACTCGGTCGTTCGATGTGCGCATGACGCGTTCCCGCGTGTTCACCGTGTGCTCATCCGAGAGCACGCGGTGAACACTGCCCGTGGATTTGAACAGTGGGCGAATGTAATTGTTTTCAAACACCCTAAAGTACACAATGAACGGTTCCCCAAAATATCCAAAAGGGGCCCAAAATAGGAGAATACAACAATCTCTAAATTCGTTTTAAAAAAGGGAGCGAATATGCCAGTCAGTACGGTAGCTTGAGGTAACTTAGGAAAAGTTCGCCCAAACCATACACAATGTTTAAGAGCACGCATGGACAAACAAAAAAATTGTTTGAACGAATGCGGGTGATAGTTTGGCAATCCATTTACAACCAGATTTTGATTCCACGGACGAGGTCAAGTCTCATGGCAAACCTTCCATTATGTGGTCCGCGGGCAATTATTTAGCCTCTGAAGAGATGCTAACATGAATACTTTTGCTCGGTTACTATGTAACCCTATGCACGCTTTGAGTGCAACACCTGCCTCTTGTTTTTTTTTTGTGTGTGCAGGCTCGAGCCTCGCCTCAAGCGAGCTCGTCGAGCGAGCTTGCTCGGGGAGCTCGCCCGTGGGCGAGCTCCTCGACGGCCCCCACCCCCCTTTTCGGACGAGCCCGTCGCAGCAAGAAGCTGCCGTGTAGCTTCCTGCTGCTGCAACGACGACGGGGGCAGCTGCAGTTGCTCCCGCGGCTGCTGTGCCTGCTCCTGCTGCCTCTGCGCCTGCTCCTGCTGCCTCTGCGCCTGCTGTGCCTGCGCGAGCACCTGCTGCACCAGTTGCGCAGCTGCTTGCGCACCTGCTATAGCAGCTGCGCACTGCTATGCTGAGCAGCAGCGCTGTAGCACTGCTACGACCTGCGGCTGCGCGTGCTACTGCTGCTCTGCTGCTGCTCGCTATTGCTGCTCGCTGCTGCTGCTGCTGCTCGCTGCCACCTGTTGCTGCTACTGCTCGCTGCCGCCTGCTGCTGCTGCTCGCTGCTCACTGCTACTGCTGCTGCTGCTTCCTGCCTGCTGCTGCTGATGCTCGCAGCCGCCTGCTGCTACTGCCGCACGCTATTGCTGCTGCCGTTTGCTGCTGCCGCCTGCTGTAGCTGCCGCCTACTGCTGCTGCTGCCGCTAGCTGCTGCTAGCGGCTGCTACTGCTGCGTGTGCTGCAAATGTGGCTGCGAGTGCGACTGCGGTGAATGCTGCCCTGCTGCTGTGGTTGCTGCTGCCTTGGCTGCCGCTGCCGTACCTTCTCACCGTTAACTCACGGTGGTCGCTACAGCTAGTGCACCAACGGTGGCTACGGCTGCAGTGGGCGCCGACCTCGTCGGCTGCCTCCTGATGTTGCCTTGGCTGCTGCTGGTGTGACTCCTCACACCGTGGCGGCACGAGCACTCCTCATAGCGTGGAGCGTAGTGTGGTGAGCACTCCCAAGATTGTTGTTGCAGCTGTGTCTCACACTGCTGCTGCTGATGCCACGTCTCTGCTGCACAGCACCACGAGCTGTGGCTCGTTTACTCTGATACCATGAAGAACTTCCTGGAACCTTCCTAACCGCTTGCCACTTAACTAAGCGTCAGCGCTCAGTCAGTGATTGACGACAGTCACAAGTCATGCACGAAACTGCAAGGGTCTGAGTAGGGACACGTGCAGAGTGTCAGGAAGCTCAATATGAATATAATTGCAGAGAGAGAATGACAACTGAGCAACAATCAGCCTAAATAGTTGTTGGCCGCCTAGAGTCGCTAGAGGCGGCGGTATTTTCGTACCTACTCAAACTGGCGTAAAACCACAGTTTTGGCCGTAACTCACTGCTCAGGTGTCAGAATCACGCACTGTCTACACCAGAACGTGCAGAACGATGAGTTCTACGCAACGGACCCATGGTGGGTTTCCATCATCCAGACACGAATAGCAAGCAAAACAAGGAAATCGGCCAAAATGACCTGTCCACCGAGAAACTCTAGAGCACTCTGAACTGCACCGAGAGCACCCATAAATGTACGAGTGCAGTACCGAGACGTCAGCGTGTGCTTTCCACGACTGGAAGCACACCAAAGTCGCAGGTCTCCTCATCGCACCGGTACAGGCTACCGGGTGCGTGGGTCTCGACCACCGAGAAAATTCCAGCAACGGCGGACCAGCCAGTCAGGCTGTAGAGACGCATCATCTGCGTCACACTTGTCATGGCGTAGCTGCTGGATAAGTCCCTGGATGATCCGGAGTCCCATCGGGTCGTCACGATCTCCAATGCGGCCGCCGCTCACCATCAGCTCCGGGTGCACCCGTAGCTGCCACGGTCATGGCTCGTGACGGGTGGAAGCCACACACACCAACACTCCCCCTGGCTGACACATCCGTCAACACCACAATGGCTGAGCAAAGGCAGGACAGAATGGCTCGGGCAACCAATCATGGCGAGCACCGATCAAGCATACCACAGCACAGGGTCTCCTCGTGACAATGGTGCACCCCACCAAGTGCCCAGGTCTCGAGCATGCAAGAAGTCAATCACACACCTACGTGTCAAACATCATGCAAGAGATGCAGAGAAATAAGGTCTCCTCGTGACCCCGGAAAATGTCTCGGGTGTCCGGGTCTCGACCAAACCATGCATGGATCATACATAACAGATGAAGGCAATGGGTCTCCACGTCACACTGGTGTGGCTTCCACCCGTCACGAGCCATGACCGTGGCAGCTACGGGTGCACCCGGAGCTGATGGTGAGCGGCGGCCGCATTGGGGATCGTGACGACCCGACGGGACTGTTGGTGTGTGGGCTTTGAGCTATCATGTAGCCTTGTCTCCTAGTTTGAGCTGATTGTTCTCCGGTGGCTACATTACTTCTTCTGTGACATGAATGATGCATTCTAGCAACTCAGTTTACCCATATGTGTCTAGTAGAGTTTTCTCGGTGGTCGAGACCCGGGCACCTGGTGGTTTATGCCAGTGCTCCGGGAGACCCACAAAGGTTGACTGCATATTACCTCTGATAGATTGTTCACTCTCTCTGTGGTCGAGACCCGGGTACACGGTGGTTTGTACCGGTACCTCGGGAGACCCTGCACTGGTTGGTCTAGTCTTAGGGACCTTTTGACAGACATGTGTAGTCTGCGTGTGGCTGAGACCCGGACGCCCGGTTACATGTTCCGGCGTCTCGGGAGGCCTAAACTTGCCTAGCTTGGCTAGACCGTGATGCTAGTGTGTCACCGTATATTATGGTTGTGTTTGGGGTATATTTGATATTTTCCCGTCGGTCGAGACCCGGGCACACGGTTGACTGTTCCAGTGCCTCGGGAGACCTCCAGTTTATGGTTTCATGTTCTAGGACATGTGTACTCCCCGTCCATGCCTTTTGGTGCGGCGGGGATGACGGGGCCTGGTGGGCTAGCCGCCAGTCCCCAGTACAAAAGCTCAGTGTAGGGCTCATTGTTCTCTCTCCTTGATTCTTAATTCAATCGTTCCAGACTTAGCCAAATCTTGGCGCTGCACTTCTTCCACTCACTCTGAGAGCTCATGTCTCATTCAACATGGGCCTGCATGCCCTAGACGAATTTCAGCTTGGTATCAGAGCACAGGGGGGCCGTGTGAGCAACAAAGCAGCAGAACAAGTCTGAAACGCAGCAGAGATGCGCCACGTGGCACCATGCAGACAGAATCACTCAGGGAGCGGCAAACGAGTTTACGACAGCAACTAGAGTGACTTCCGTCAAATTCTTAGGTTTTAGTGGTCAATGGGAGTCTTCTGGGTCCTACTGATGCTGCCACATTGACGGCACAAGCAGCACCAGCAATGCGGCAGCAGCCACTTATCAACAAAACCAGCACCTCCCGGCAGGAGAGTGTAAGTGGCAGCCGCTTGCAAGCAAGCCTTGCAACCGCGTACAAGCGGTGCAGCTGCGGCGTGCAAGCACCGCGCAGCAGCAGCAGCCACATGCATTGCACAGCAGCAAGCAAGCGCAGCAACGCTTGCACAAGTAGGAACCAGATTAGGTGCGTGCAACAGCATACAAACAACTTGGCATCAAACATCAGGGCGAAGCCACGTTGCAGCCAAGGGCTTTGCAGTCGCAAAGAGCAGCAGCAGCGTGCATTGTGCATCACGCAGCATCAGCAGCAGCTGCGTGCATTGTGCATCGCGCAGCATCAGCAGCAGCAGCAGCCGCTGCGGGCATTGCGGGCAGCCATGGCGGGCAGCCGCAGTAGCATAGTACAGTCGCTCGCAGCCGCCTGCTGCTGCCGCAACACGCGTCAGCAGCGTCCTGTACGCTAAGCGAAAGCCACGTTGTGTAGCTTGCAGCAACTGCACCCTGAGCAGCAGCTTTGCGCACCCTGCGACAGCAGCAACAGCAGCAGAATCCTTGCGTAGCGTGACAGCACCAGCGCGAGCAGCGAGCAGCAGCAGCAGCGTTGTGCAGCTTGCGCGACAGCGGGCCGTAGAGGCGTTTGTGCAGCTTGCCGCAACGCGATCACAGCAGCAGCCAACGCCCCGCCCCTTTTCTCTCTGCTGCCTTGCTTCACTCCGATCTTGCTGCCGATCCTCCCTCGCCCCACAACCTCTCTCTCTCTCGCTTAACTGCTCTCCCTCTCTCTCGCCTGCTCGCTCTCTTTCTCCTGCTGGCTCTCTCTCGCTCGCACGGACCCGCCTGCTCACTCTCTTGCCCTCGGCCCTTTCTCCTGCTAGCGTTCACTCGCTGCGACGGACTCGCTCTCGCGTAGTCCTGCTGACGTCACCGTCGGCACCTCGCAGTAGCGAAACCCACCCACGCTTTTTGCGTGGGTGCGAAATCACCCACGCGATCGTGGGTGGTTGCCGGTCATTCTTCCTTTTTCACTCTGGACTTGATCCAGCCATCTCCATAAAAGAAAAACAAAACAAAAAAAAACTTTCGGCCACAGGGGCAATCGAGCAAACCTGGGCATGCCGTTAGCCGGAGGGTGGTTTTGTAACTTTTTTTGTCTAGCGCACAGCTTTTCTTTTCTTTTCTTTCCTTTTTCTTTCCTTTCCTACTTTTTCTCCTTTCTCCTTCACCAAGGCAAGGGGGTTTCTTCCACATCCCATTTTATTTTTTCTTTTCCCTCCTTTTAGCTCAAGCACATCTACCGTGCATTACCACCTCCTTTTTACTCGTTCAACTGATTCCGAGATTTTGACCCGCATCTTTGCATTACCTCGAGACGGTGCCAGGACTTCTCACATCACGTCTCATCATTCCTCTCAGCACGATGCTGCCCTGGCTGGGGCCACCTCCTGGCCCTTACCTCACACAAGGCTTTTCTCCCTCGCCCACTGATAGTGTTCAGCACTCTCACCCTCTTCATCCGCGACCCTCAGCCTCCCTGAGGCCGCCGCTGGGATCACCACCATGTGTTCACACCGGCCATGTGCTCCCGTGGTCGCTTTCTCCACCGCCGGGAGCCAGCGTACCTTACGCTCCCTCTCACCACGGGTTGCCTTCTGGCACAGTGCCTCTGCCACCGGCACCACCACCTCATGATGGTCAGTCCCTCCTGTGGTCGGTCTCTTCCCACCCACGAGAGAGCATTTTCCTCGCTCCGTCGTTTCACCAGCCTCATGGTGCATTGACATCACCCTCTTATGGGTCCACGGGACATCCTCCTCTGTGGTCGACTTCTGCTCTGCCCGGAGCCAGCGCTCTACACGCCTCCGCGTGCCGTCAGCCTGACGGCTTGGTGTCCGGACCACCTCCACCCTCTGGTCAGCCTTCTCCATGGTCCTTCTCGTCACCACCGCGTCAGGGAGTTNTCCCTTGACATCAGGGGTTGATATGTGGCCGCCAGCACCACCTCTTCGTGATGCTGCTCTCCACCCGCTCCCATGGTCAGTCGTTACGCCGCCGGGACGCGGCATTCTCCATTCTCACCACGATGACTCTCATAGGAGTGGCCCTCTTCTTCCACGGCAGGATCCAGCTCCTCGTGGGTTTGCTTGCCACTTCTGTGGCGATGGACGCCACGGTTGGCGCCAGTGTCACCTGCGTCCCAGTGGGTGGCATCCACCCTGGCTCCTGCCTCGTGAGTTCCCTCCCACACCGCAGCAGACAGACCTACCTCATTCGTCCGATCATCATACCGGTGCTCTTGCCGTCCTGTACACCGAGCTCCAGAGTCTGCGACAGCTGATGCAGCAGATCCGGGACCATCTCTTCACCCATCCGGTTGACTCTTCCTGTACACCATCGTCCTCCTCTTCCTCCTCTTCTTCAGAGCGAGCTTCCCCAGCTGCCCTGGACCTTCCGTCTCAGTCTGCCGCTATTCTCTCCATCCTCCGCTCCACTGGTGTCATGCCCCATCCCAGTCAGCTTCCAGCTCGTCGACGTCGTCATCGTCCACCGCGTCCTGTTAGTCTCGTCTCTGGCACGTCTTCCTCTCCACCGGCTTCTGTCGTTGCACCGGTTGAGGGGGGGTGTGTGCATCCGTCCACTTCGACATCGACTATGTCGGTAGCAGTAGCAGCATCAGACACATCCACACCGTCTACATCCACGCCTTCCGCACCCTCTACAGTACCAGCTGCCCCACCTTCTGCACCACCAGCAGGTGCGTCCCCTGTAGCATCTACATCTTTACCAGGATCAGCAGCATCAGCGTCATCTGCTACATCTACAGCTTCATCGACATCCGCCTCTGCTACAGCATCTCCTTCGCTTACAGCATCGGCTGCCTCAGCTGTGACGGCTGCTCCAGTGGCACCAGCTTCTGCCTCCGCTTCATCTTCACCAGCTACGTCGACACCACTGTCAGTGTCAGGTACTTCAGCAGCGTCAGCGACAGCAGCATCTGTTGCATCCTCAGTGCCGACAGCACCAGCTGTATCTGATGTCTCTACAGAGCTTTCATCTTCCACACCAGCCCTGCTAGCCACGTCGTCTCCACCAGGTGCACCAGCTCTATCATTTGGATCGACGCCTTCATCAGGGTCCTCTACATGGGCAGTGTCGGAACCTTCAGGATCATCATCAGCTCCGGCTGTTGCATCTGCTTCAGCTTCTGCCTCAGCGATAGCACCTACATCCTCTTTAGCATCACCTGTTGGGACGTCAGCTACATCTACCATATCGACATCATCCACAGCACCTCCAGCATCCGTTCCGTCAGCTACATCAGCACCACCGGCTTCATTGGCAGCATCTATTGCATCAGCAGCACCGTCAGCATCGGCAGCACCGGCAGCATCTACATCATCAGCTGCATCTGCAGCATCATCTCCACTGGCAGCATCAGCTACATCGTCAGTAGCAGCCACATCGGCAGCCTCAGCTGCATCGACCGCATCAGCCGTGCTGTTTTGTCCCTCATTGGTCAGTGATCATACAGCAGCTGATAGAGACATCTTGGGGGGGGCGTCCGAGTCTTGCCCACCTATGGTGGTGACTGCAGAGTCAGTGCCCTTCACCAGGTCGGAAGCATCCGGTCATTCCTGTCTGAGATGCCGAGCTGAGGAGGATGACATTCGCTCCCAGATCAGTGCGCAGGAGACGTACGTCGCTACCGTTCGAGCGATATTGGCCGGTGATATCCCTCCACCGGAGGATGCTCCAGGTTACACCTTCATTGGAGACATGGGGAGGAGCGATTACATCCAGATGTCTAGAGAGTGTGAGCTGAGGGATGCAGAGGGGTGGTTACATGCACTACAGGATGCGTTAGCTGAGATCCTTGCTGAGGGTTGTAGCGGACACAGCCCAGATGGTTCCGAGTCCAGTTCCGTAGCACCCTCAGATAGCCCCTCACAGGATGGGGATCCTGATGTACTGAGCAACGACGACACATCAGACAGCCTTGCGACATCCTTGAGCTCACCCACATCCTTCTCCTTTACACCTGGACCATCTCTCTCCACCTCTGAGCCTTGCATGCCTCCTACCTCACAGGTTGTCCAGCATCCACGTCCTTCAGATGACCCTTTGTCTCAGTCCTTGGATACCTTGAGACATTTTGCTTTAGGAGGCACAGCACCTGCAGCCACTCAGCTTCGAGCAGCAGAGATGGAGGTGATGGTACTCCGGAGAGTGGTTGACTCCTTGTCCACCACGTATAGTGAGATGATGGCAGTGCTTGAGGATGTTGAGTTTGAGCTTCGCACAGTGACTCAGGAGGATCATGCCGAGATGCGTGAGCGCGCCTCTCTTCTCCAGGGTGAGTTGGTTGTAGCACAGGAGCATCTGCGCACATTGGAGTGTGCAGTTGCTGTACCGACTGCAGGAGTGAGTGTCCCACACACAGCTTCAGCTCCATCTCCACTCTCCACTCCAGGATCCCCCGACACCATCCTCTCCACCTGTACTATTTCGGAGTCTGCTTGTTGGGACCTCTGGCACCTCCCAGATGTGGGGGGATCAGCCTCTCTCTCCTCGCTCAGCCATGGTGCATTCGGCAGCGTCTTCTCCACTCCTGCACCCTCTGATTCTGATGAGAGTGACATCCAGGATCTTGCTAGTTGGGATCTCTGGGAGTGTCCACTTGGTGAGTGATAGGCGTTAGAGAGTGCGTGAGTGAGTTGTCCACATATTGGTCATTGTAGCCTCATCCTCGTCTCTCTGATGACGTACTCACATCTCCGGCTATTGTCCACTGTTAGATTGTTCTTCCCAGGATCGTTTGAGCCAGGAGGAGATGCAGTGTTATCTTTAGGCGGTAGGTTCACGGCTTTCTGCATACAGGGGGAGCAAATGCATCCTAGCACATTGGGGTTGGCATTCATGTTCTCAGGACTCTCTCATCGTGGGGGAGCGTCTGTATCTTCTCAGCTGGTACCTTGTCGACAGCTCTTGCAGCCCAGGGGGAGTGTTGGTGTGTGGGCTTTGAGCTATCATGTAGCCTTGTCTCCTAGTTTGAGCTGATTGTTCTCCGGTGGCTACATTACTTCTTCTGTGACATGAATGATGCATTTTAGCAGCTCAGTTTACCCATTTGTGTCTAGTAGAGTTTTCTCGGTGGTCGAGACCCGGGCACCTGGTGGTTTATGCCAGTGCTCCGGGAGACCCACAAAGGTTGACTGCATATTGCCTCTGATAGATTGTTCACTCTCTCTGTGGTCGAGACCCGGGTACACGGTGGTTTGTACCGGTACCTCGGGAGACCCTGCACTGGTTGGTCTAGTCTTAGGGACATTTTGACAGACATGTGTAGTCTGCGTGTGGCTGAGACCCGGACGCCCGGTTACATGTTCCGGCGTCTCGGGAGGCCTAAACTTGCCTAGCTTGGCTAGACCGTGATGCTAGTGTGTCACCGTATATTCTGGTTGTGTTTGGGGTATATTTGATATTTTCCCGTCGGTCGAGACCCGGGCACACGGTTGACTGTTCCAGTGCCTCGGGAGACCTCCAGTTTATGGTTTCATGTTCTAGGACATGTGTACTCCCCGTCCGTGCCTTTTGGTGCGGCGGGGATGACGGGGCCTGGTGGGCTAGCCGCCAGTCCCCAGTACAAAAGCTCAGTGTAGGGCTCATTGTTCTCTCTCCTTGATTCTTAATTCAATCGTTCCAGAGTTAGCCAAATCTTGGCGCTGCACTTCTTCCACTCACACTTAGAGCTCATGTCTCATTCAACATGGGCCTGCATGCCCTAGACGCATTTCAGCTGGGACTCCGGATCGTCCAGGGACTTATCCAGCAGCTACGCCATGACAGGTGTGACGCAGATGATGCGTCTCTACAGCCTGACTGGCTGGTCCGCCGTTGCTGGAATTTTCTCGGTGGTCAAGACCCACGCACCCGGTAGCCTGTACCGGTGCGATGAGGAGACCTGCGACTTTGGTGTGCTTCCAGTCGTGGAAAGCACATGCTGACGTCTTGGTACTGCACTCGTACATTTAGGGGTGCTCTCAGTGCAGTTCAGAGTGCTCTAGAGTTTTCTCGGTGGACAGGTCATTTTGGCCAAACCATGCATGGATCATACATAACAGATGAAGGCAATGGGTCTCCACGTCACACCGGTAGCACTCACCAGGTGCGCGGGTCTCGACCACCATAACCTCAACCATAGCATCATGCCACACCCCAAGTAGCCTCATTGTTTTCAAGAAAGTGTCAGGCCAAAGCCCACACACCAATACCATTGGGACCAGGCGGCAAGCGTGATCCCGCCCTCCCTATCCCTCCCAAAGATGTACACTTTCGGTCGCACTGCTGACGACCATGAGATCATTTGATATAGTGCCTCCCTCCCCCCCCCATGTAGGCGTGCACCAGCTGTCACAAAAATTTTGAAGCTTGCTTACTGTAGTTCAGCCTGAAGTTCTCGTTGATATGGTATGTGCATAGCTTGTGGTGCTTCTTGCACATAGCGGCAATGATCACGGGGTCTCTGTTGTCGATGATAGTGGTGTTGGTTTTACGAACAACGCAGTATGAGTTGGCCAGCTGGTCCATGAACCAACCCCTTTTTTCTTATTCCTCCCGATTGCAAATGGCGTACACCATTGGCACGGAGTTGTTGGCATTAAAGTACCATGTATGGTCTAGCACCTGTTAACGTCTATTCACAAGGTGCCTCCCATCAAGCGTGATGATCCGTCACATATGCGCCCGATCTTTTGAAATTCAAGGAATAGGACTTTTGTTCACCTAGTCATCGATTTCTGATGGAAATCGGTGACTAAGTGAAAGTCGGATCATGCGAGTTTCTTCATGCACGTAGTGATTTAATTTCTAAATGTAGTTTATTTCAGGCTAATATAAATTTTTAGTCTTATTTTAACTTTAAAACTACATCCGAAAAGCAGATGAATGTCGCATCTCGGCGATTGCACGGGCTATTCGAGAATAAAATCTTCGCTTAAGGGCTACTTATACCTGATCGTAGAAACGGGTGAGACAGACAGAAGGGCAGTTCGACCTCAGGGCCTCGTTTAAGACAGCGGTTCGATGATGCAGCCAGTTTCGAACCGTCATAAACCAGGGGGCCCCGACGGCCGATCTGAACAAACGCGGAGCCCTGCCGTCTAGATTCAGCAACGACATGGCCCTTCGAGAATATCATGCTTGTCAGAATCGCGATCGGGCAGAGTCAAGTGGTGTCGCATACCCTTGACCAACCACAGCGAGAGCTGAGTCAGCATCAAAGACCACTCGGCATTCAATAACCCTTTTCGCTTTTCTCATTCGATTCTCCTCAATACGTCATGCGGAAAAGTTGTAGGAGATATGACGATAAGTCTTATAATGTCTACATTTCAAAGATAACAAGTACAGAGTAAACATCATTTAGTAAAAGTATCCAATTGGACAATCCATCATAAAAGAGTTGCAACATAACATAAAAATACAACTTTCTTTCATAGGATCTGTGAGAATATTAAGGAAAGAGATAACGTGATAAAATAGCCAAGTTGTTCAAATTCAACCTTATAGATTTGACTTGGGTATAATCAAACTTTTGAAGGCATGACCTATATAAACAAAACATAAAAAATTACAAAGAAAAAATTTCAACTGAAAAGTTAAAATTTCATACTATACATATGTATATGAATAATAATGTACATTTTGATGTAGGAATCCATATCAAGATATATATAGACATAAATAAACATATGTTCAAAAGGTACACACATCAGTAATAACATCAATCATATGGGTATAAATTCGTAAAAACTACATATAAACATGTTTATATATATACACAAACATATGTATACCCATACATGGATACATACATAAACATATGTATGTTTAACTATGTTCATAAGAATATGTACTTCAACATGCATATGTACATAATATTGAAAATACAAATGTTGTGATTATGTATGTGGGTATCTACATGTAAATGCAAATGTCTATGTATATGTAAATTTAAATTCATATGCATATCCATATGCATATGTATATGTATATGAATATGTATGTATTTTTATATGAATCCGTACATGTATATATATATATGTAAATGTGTATAAGTATGTGTATGTATATGTGTATGTATATGTATAAAGACATGTACATGTACATGTAAATGTACACGTAGATGTAAATGGTTATGTATATGAATATTTATATGTATATGTATATTTTTATGTATATGTATATGGTTATGTATATGTATATGTATATGCAGATGTATATGTATGTGTATATGTAAATGTATATGTATATGTATATGTATATGTATATGTATATGTATATGTATATGTATATGTATATGTATATGTATATGTATATGTATATGTATATGTATATGTTTATGTATATGTATATGTATATGTATATGTATATGTACATGTATATGTATATGTATGTGTATGTGTATATGTATATGTATATGTATATGTATACGTATA
>SZWC01001654.1:16076-31437 GCA_023375785.1 Penium margaritaceum
GGGGGGGGGGTTGATGTTATGGGATCCGCCAGTCGAGGCGGTGATCACGTCATTATGCCGGCTTCAGATGCATGTCTTGATGCTTTCTACATGAAAAACCATGTAATATCAACCCAAGAACCGGGTCATTCAGTGTAGGGACGAGAAAGATTCGGTCGTGCGAAGCTGGGAGGCGCACCACCAGAAAACATGACACATACCGGTTCCACCCGGAGCATGGTAGAGTGACTTTCTCGCCCACTGCAGCGAAAGGTCCCCTGGACGGACGTTTAGAAACTGAGGCAAAGTTCATTGGGGTCCATGGGAACTTCGGAATGGCGGCTGGAGCTGCATTTGTAAGTAAGGGCTCTTCGAGCAGCCGTGACCCTTGTTGGCGGTGCTGCCAGGAGTAGTCACGCGTGGAGCACTCAAACAGCCATAACACAGCCGTTTCTCCACAGATTGATGTGTTCTTTGATACGCTGGAAAGCTTGAAATGTGTACTACATGATGACTATTTAGTTTGCATCATTGCGTCTCATTAAAGGGCTTTGGAGCACCGAGGGGATCTCGGCTAGCTCATAGGGGCTGGTACATAAGGAAACCTAGGGGTTGCTCTAGGCTTGCCAACCTTACCCAGAGACTTTACATATCTTAGTGTACTGATCCACCAAGTCTAAGGATTCATGTTTTCCCCAAATTTCATTGTCTTCCATGCATTGCCTCACACACGTCCATTTGATCCTATAAGTCTTCCGTAGTGTACTATGGTACAAACGCCGCCGGGAGAGTCGTAGGACGGGAACCTCGGTCACTAGCAACAGACTTGCTTCNAAGTCTGGAAGCGCTCGCGGTGAAGGCTGATGAGGCGACCATGCTAGCTTGTCGAGCATCTTCAAGTTGCTGTTGTGCAGTCAAGAGGTGTACATGTGAAGCCGAAACTGTAGACTCAAGGGCACCAGGAGCTGCTGATTCTGCAATTTCACATCGCTGCTCAGTCACTACTTCAGGAACGTCCACGTAACCCATATCACACGTCTCCATGGAAAAATGTTGAGTTGCATGCTTAACATCTCCTGGCATACAAAGCACCTCCAACCGGCATGCTTGAATTCTCCAGCGAGACGCCGACACAGTGCCTCCTGAGAAATGACCTCCATGTTCCCTGTCGTGAGCACAATAGGTGCAGTCACATCAGAAACCACTGCTGCTAATCTGGCATTGGAGACACCTATAGCTAATGGCAAAACTTTGGCCTCTGGGGGTGCCAACACTATAGCTGCTAGGAAAACATCCACTGCTATAGTCCCTACAACATCCTCTACACCGTCTGACTCTGGTACGGTAACCAACGAGGGTCCCTCTGCCACTACCTCTGTGTCTGTATTATGCGTTGTAAGTGCAACCACCCCAATACCAGGTGTAGAATGGACCCCTGCTGCTACCACTCCAGCGACGACGACACCTCCGGCTGATGGAGCATTTGTATCCCATGGAGCTCTAGATGCTGGAGCAAGAAAAGTCACCTCCACAATGTCACTTTATACAACATGGTCTGCACTGTCTGACTCTGGTGTGGTAGCACTCAATTCTTGTCGTATTGCCACTATCACTGTTGGTTGAGTCGTCAGGTGAGGCATGCATGCCTCTATTTCTCCAGTCATGAGGATGTCCACTTGGACAGCTAATGTCACATCGGAGGACGGTAGAGCTAACGATGGAGCAGCTGCCTCGACCCCCTCTACTAGCACGGTCCCCCCAGCACCCTCTGTAGTGTTCGACTCCAGCGCGATGGCCAATAATGCTCTCGGTAGGGCTGGAACGGGAGTCGCAGATTCTTGCATCGTTGTAGTCAATGGGCACATACACTCCCCCTTGACCTACAGGATCGCATAATCTAATAGGGTGGTCGACATGCCCGAGAAAAAGCAGGCCTTTTGTGTCATGCGCAAATGCTGTAATTGAGCACAAAGTAGATGAGAGTGACTGGCAGAAGAAGAGGAGTCTCGTGTAGGATCCATACCGGCAAAGGACCATGAGATGGAAAGGGTGGTTGCTGCCTCCGATGGCAAGTCTCATTGTGGCTGAGTCGTTTGCATAGGAGTACGACATGGTGGAGGAGTTGGCCAAGAGCAGAGATGTGATTCAGCACGACTAGCGACAGCTCGATCGCTAAGTCCCTTCACCATGTGCTGTAGACCTTGTAGCTCGCCGCAAAGTATGGCCATAGCTTCGGTGAGGGGGACCGCCATATCACATAAATCTCAGTGCTATGCAGAGCGCAAAGGATCACATGGTTGAAACCATGGCAGGTGCCAGCCCGGAGGGCGCTGCCACCATCGACGCCATCCGTGATGCCCATCACCACAATAGTAGCAACCAAACACAACCTGCGCTGGCTTCCACGTCACTGCGCCCATATTCCTCTAACACCATGAGCTCAGCTTTTTTTTTTTTTTGGTCCTTTTTTTTCACCAAATTCTGTGGTGAATTGTGGAATGACCCCTTGCTCGATAGTTACTCGACTGCCCCCTTCTTTCAATTGCGGTGGTCTCTTTCTTTCCCCCCTTTTTTTGGTGTTTTACCTTTTTTTTTCCAAATTCTCCGATCGATTTTGTTGTATGACAACTCACTAAAGAGTTCATTAATTGTCCCCAACTGTTAGGTACGGCAGTTCTCTATGTTTTGGTTTTTTCCACCAGCTGGCTCTGGTCCAGCGATCGCACCCATAAAATTGTGCATGTGATCCTTGGCAAGCTCGCCGGCGATCGCCAGCCCTGGACCGGCTGCACGACTTCCGCGCTGTTGTGCAAAGGCCGTGCAGCACTCACAATTACTGCTCATACGGCTGCTGCGGCTGTTGCTGCTTTGCTGCTACTGTAGGTGCTACTTCCGTGCTGCTGCAGTAGCTCCTACTACTGTTTTTTCTGTGAAGATGCTGCTATGCACTGCTGCCACGCGTTAATATTGCTATTGCTGCTGCTGCTCACAAATACTGCTCGATGCTGCTCGATAGTACCCGTTGTTGCTTCTACTCCTTTCTACACCGTGCTGCAGGTGCCTCGCTAATGCTTCACTACTATTGTTACTATACGTTGTTTTACAGCTGTGGAACACTGTTGTAGCTCCTACAGCTATTGCCGAGGATACTACTACTACTGCGTGTCTCCGTCCATGTTGTCGTCCACTGCCTTTACTATCACTGCTGTTGCTTTTGTAGGCACTGCCGTCGCGCTCCTCACAGTACTGCTATAGTAGTGGCTGCTGCTGCGACTGCTCTTACCATGCCGCTGCTCTTAATACTGCACGTTATTTCTAGTGCTGCTGCTGCTACTCACATATGGCTCACGTCTTCTCGGACCACACAGTCAGCAAGAAATTGGGTGGTGATTTCCTTCTTTGTTTTTCAATGAGCTGCCACCTCCGGTCCTGTCGCCTAGCAGCACGTGCTATTGCACCTGAGTGGTGTTGTCTCCTTGATATAGTGATGAATGCTCTTGCACGCTACTGCCTGCGTGGTGCCACGTGGCACTTCCTTCGAGCGTCTTAGGCCGATTGTCGTTGCACCACAGCTCACACGTCCCCCTGTGCTCTGATTCCAAGATAGAATTCGTTAGGGCATGTAGGCCTATGCAAAACTACCTTGAGTTCTGGGTGTGAGGGGCAAACATTGAAGGCCAAGTGTCTGAAACACATTGAGAACAAGGAGAGAGTACAATGAGCCCTACTGAGAGCTTATGTACTGGGGAATGGTGGCTAGCTCACCAGGCCTCGTTATCCTCACTGTGCCAAAAGGCTCGAACGGGGAATACACATGTCAAAGAACATGAAACCACACAGCAAAGGTCTCTTGAGGCACTGGAACAGTCAATCGTGTGCCTGGGTCTTGACAGACGAGAAGATATGCAATGTACCCCATGCATATCCAGACTCTACAGTGACACACTGGCATGACCGGATAGCCAGGCTAGGCAAGTTTAGGCCTCCCACAACATTGGGAAATGCCATCGGGCGTCCGGGTCTCAGCCACATGCAAGCTACATATGTCTTAGAGAAGTCGACAAGGGCTTAACCAATCAATGATGGGTCTCTCGAGGCATCGATACAAATCACCGCGTACCCGGGTCTCCACCGCAGAGGGAATGCACAACCTGCCAGCACCAATGTGAGTCTAACCATCGTGGGGTCTCTCGGGGCACTAGCACAGACTATAGGTGGTGTTGAACGTTGGCTTAGGTTGCCTTGCAATGATGGCGACACCATGGATCCATGTCAATGTAGAGAGCACAGGGCAAGAAACCCTTACTAGCTATGTCCGAGACTCAACAACAAGAGAATGAGAGGAAGATGCTATCAAGGTTGTGCAAACTAGTTGACCGGACCACCCAGGCGAGCAGCTCAACGTGGTGCCCGGACGCCACCCCCGGGTCAAACCAATCCGGTCGGCAAAAATGCGGCCATGGCTATCTCACACTCTGGTATAACCAAGAGTGTCGCCCCGTAGGATCAGCAACCCGATGTACGACACAACCACAGCTAGCTAGGCATGCATGTCATTACTAAGATAAACACCACATCGACCACGACTGTATGTGGATGCATTCCTCTTAGTGTGTAACTCTCCTATGTCAGACAAGTGAACGCTAATCACAACATGCTGAAACCAACACTCTTGCTCTCAGCCACATTAGAACATGATGAAGGTGGCGCCAATCTTGCACCCGACAGAGATGCCTGCGATGCTCAGTTCACCACGTGTGCACCTTGAGCTTCACAACACTTTTAGTCACCAATAGTGATGGTGTGTGCGTGTGGGTGGAGGCAAGAGGTCACTTGCTCGCCTTATATTCACAGCCGACAGTCCCCCATAACCCACAGATAAGGCTGCACACCGAATCTGGTTCGCGAATCTGAAGGTGGATTCGGATTCGAGAGTCCAAATCCACTGCTGGTTTCGGATTCGCGAATCCGAATCCAAGATTCGCGAATCCTTGTGGATTCACAAATCTTGGCGAATCCTTGGGGTTTCCAAGAAAATATATGGCTGCTTAAGAAATATCGGATGACCTCTGGTGCAACTCCCATTCTTTGCATGAGCGATGTGGTAGTGCCCAGATCGCAACGGAAGTGAAGCCTGCAGTCAGGCCTTATACCTGATTTGCTCAACGCCAGGCTTGGCCGACGGACGCTTCAGGACTTCGCACACCAGCCAAATGTACTTCAAGTTCCTGAGTGGTGCGGAATGAATCGCCGCTCGCTCGTGGAAGACGTGCGAGTGGCGAATTCCTTGCTGCTAGCTTCGTGCATGTGGTAGGCCGATGACCTGGCACATGCACGATTCTCGCAAGTTAGCATAGTTGTCAGCTTCCAAAGTTTCAAAACTTCAAAAGTTGAATTCATACGCGTCCTCGCTCGATGGTCGGACGTGAGCCGGACCAACTCCATTTTTTTCACCCCCTCTCCTTCACCCTTTGTTCCTTCCAGGGTTCGATGGTGGATTTCCAAATCCCCAAATGAGACCCGACCCTGGATCTAGATTCGTGAGTCCGGATCCGAATTTGGGATTTGTGAAACAGATTCACGAATCCAAGGATTCGTGTGTAGCCTTACCCACAGACGAACGCCCCACATACCAACAAGGCAAGACAACACAAGACCGTACCAAAGACAATAACCATCAAGGAGTATGCACATCAAACGGTGGCATCATGTACACGTAGCATGCTCACAGCATGCACAATAGCCTTGAACATTTCACTGCTAAGAGCTTTGGTGAGAATTTCCGCACGCTGCAAACGAGTATGGACCAAGACAACGTAAACTTCTCCAGCGACAATGCGCTCACGCACAAAGTGATGCTCAACGTTGATTTTCTCAATGCGTATGTGGTGCGTGCCATCATGCTCAGCAATTGCCTGGGTGCTTTGACTTTCATAGTGCAATGTGATGCAATGGATGGACACCAAAAGTTATTGCAGCAAGCAAGATAACCAGAAACTTTCACACGTACCTGCACTAAGTGCTACCTACTCTGCCTCACCTGAGTTGTGTGCAATACATCTCCATTTTCCGCTTTTCCAAGAGATGGTAATTCCACCAACAAGAATTATCTTGCCATTGCGACTGCGGGCATCTGTGTCATGAGTCCAGTCACTGTTAGTGAATCCATCAACTACCACAGAGGGTTGTGCTCTGTAGCACAGTCCCACACGTGCTAGGGAGAGCACGTAGCAAACGACACGCAATGTTGCCTCGAGATGCCTCCGACAAGCCTGTTGGGAGAATTGAGCGAGGAAGTTGACCGAGAAGGTCACATCTGCTCTAGTGGTTGTAGCAAGGCACATTGAAGAACAAATCATATTGAGGTAGTCGGTAACATCAACTAACTCTCCAAGCTGGGATGTATCAAGCGACTTCAGCACGCGCTGACTTGCTAAAGTCATCGGAGTAATCGCAGTGGGGACGTTAATTGACAAGGGAGAAAAACACTCCTCTAGGATGCGTTTGTAGGCAGCCCGGAGTTCGTGCAATGTATGACGCTGGCGGTCACGCTCGAGTTCCATGCCCAAGAGCACTTACGCTGGGACTAGGTCCTTCATCTTACATTGGGACTGCAGGAGGATCTTCAAGGACTGCACAGCATTTGGAATAGGCGAGGTAATAACTTTGATCTTAGAGGGATTCAGAAAAATGACTAAAAAGACGCAAAAGGTGGTTGTTGACGTCAGCACGACCTGATGACGTTAGCAGGCAAAAATGACGCAGCCCACACCTATCACGTGAGACCGTAGCAGCGGCATTGACACCGTGCCAGCAGCAGCATAGCAGCAAAGCAGCAGCAGTAGCAGCAGCGGCAGCTGCAGCGCCGTAGCAACAGCTACAGCAGAGCGTGGCGGCTTCATCGAGTGCAGCCGCCGTCCGCAGCCGCAGCGGCGGCCACAGCAACAGCAACGAGCAGCGGTAGCGGCGGCAGCAGTAGAGCAGTAGCAGCAACAGCGGCAGTCGCGGCGACAGCAACAGAGCAGCAGCAGCTGCAGCAGCAGCAACAACAGTAGCGGCAACGCGTGGCGGCGGCAGCGAGCAGCAGCCGCAGCGCGCAACAGCAATAGTGGCATTGCGCAGCCGCTGCTGCCACTGCTGCGCACGCAGCCACGCAACTGCTGCTGCAGCTAATAGCACAGCTACAGCAGCAGCTGAGCGGAAGCTGCTGCACAGCCTCCGCGCAGCTTCCGCACAGCCGCCGCGGAGCGGCTGCATGCTCGTGCAGAATCGCGAGAGAGAAAAAAAAGGGGAGACAAGCCGACATCAACATTTTTGCCTACTGAAGTCATCAGGTCATGCTGACGTCAGCAACCACCTGCTGACGTCAGCACCATACTTAGCCAAATTCTTGGTTGGACACTCAAACATTGCCAGTGTCTCAACTCTTCGAGAAACGCTAACGCTTTCGAAATCCGACAAACTAGACCTGTCGACCCATACTGAGAGGCGACATGGACTCGTGAGACAACAAGGAGAAGGCGACAGGTGATCCCTCCTCCTCCTCTTCTGGGTCCTCAGCCCACGCTCGCAAGCCATTGAGGACCTGCAGAGCCAGCAAGTTGAGATGCGTCGCCTATAGCAGGAGCAGACTGATGCCATCCGTATGCTGACTGAGCTTCTCCGTGGCCAGTCCACAGTCCCACGGTAGGTTTCCGAGGGAGCTGCCGCGTGGCGATCTCTACACAGCAGTCGGCTCAGGCACCTATTATAGGAGCTCGACCTGACCCACCACCTCCTGACCTCCTGGATGACGAGCCATTCATGCCAGGCATGCCAGATGACTCTCCGGATCATGAGATTCGAGTTCTTCAGGAGTGCCTCTGTCAGCTGCAGATGGGCACCAGATCGCCTCGGTCTGCTCTGATACGATGGTCTCCCGACTATCCCGGTGACTATCCCCTTCCAGGACTCTTCCCCGTCCCTCGTCCTCCTCGGCCTGCGGTTGCTCTCCCCACGGAGCGGCAACCCAAGGACTTTGAGACACCACCTCCAGGGTACATCACTGACGACGGCTTCGACTGCTGTGAGATCCTTTTCAGGTCTAGGTTACTTCAGAGGGTGTGTGGCCCTACTACCACAGCCCGTATCAGCCTACAGACCCAGCACAGGTGCTGAAAGCAGCCAGGGCGATGCGCGGACTCCTCTACGCCATGCCACGCGAGACCGTCGTCGACTTCCGCCCCTTCCTTGGAGAGCCCGGCATAGGCACTAGAGCCGATCCACGCGTGGGCTGGGATCTGGCCTTATCCCTGTTGGCTGCAGAGATGCACGCCACCCGTGCAGCAAACATTCGTGCCTTTCACTCTCTCCGTCAGGGGCCTGCAGAGCCTGCAGCTGATTACTGGCGACGCGCCATGCGCATCTACATGTGCCTTGGGACCTCCGGAGGCACACAACTGTGGGCGATCCGTAGAATGATGCTTGGAGATCGCCTTGAGCATACTGACATCTTCACACAGTACAGCAACGCTGTCCTCGAGCCTTCTTCAGCCACTCTGAAGCTTCTCCCTTGGGTGCATTAGCTCTTCCTCCAGGTGACTTCAGTCCGCGAGGCAGCCGTGGCCAATCAGGAGACTTCCTTTGCTGCAGCAGTCGTCGCATCACCACCATCATCCCTCCTGCAGTCTCCTTCTTCATCCTCCATCTCGTCCTCGCCTTCCTCCTCCTCTTCGGCCCCGCCCACACCCACTCAGACATAGGGTGTTGTAGCAGCAGCTCAGGGGAAGAAGAAGAAGGGGAAGCGGGGACCAGGTCAGCAGCAGCCACAGCAGCAGTCGTCCTCCTGTGGTAACAGTGGACGTTCCGTTCACTGCTACAACTGTAGAGGCGCCCATCGCTACACCGAGTGCCAGGAGCCGCTTGACTGGGCAGGGATTACTCGTGGGCTCCTGGCTGAACATGCCCTCCGTTCCACGTCGAGCACATCACCCTCGCCATCCTCAGGATGCATGGTGGCCACAAGTGCAGCTGTCCCTGCTTCTCCACCGGTGAGGAGCAGCAATCCGGGCCCACGCGACCGCACCATCGCCGAGCTCGGACACCTTCTGGCGCTCTGATTTCAGGGAGATGCAAATGTGTTGTCACAGCCAAATGATTCACAGACTGTCAGTCCGTCTGTTTCGTGGCTCGGGATGACTCGTGTGGGGGGGCACAGTCGGCATGTGATGATGATGGACCTGACTGTACAGATTGGATTCATGAGTCTCACTTTTGTGCCCTTCGTCGTTTCTCCCCACCTGCTGCTCAGCGTCTGTCTGAGGCCGAGTGTTCCATTGCCCGTTGTATAGTGACGTTCTCCAGTCGTGATTCGGGTGGCACTTGGATCATCGATTCAGATGCCACTCATCACATGACGTGTCGTCGTAGTGACTTTGTTGCTCTCGGCCCTGTCGTGTCTGTTCGTTCCGTTCGCACAGGCTCTGGTCAGTATTTGCTAGTCCAGGGTGTTGGGGTCGTGCATTTCGATGGTCTGTCTGGCCCCTTGTATCTCTCCGAGGTGCTGTTTGTGCCTGACCTTGAGCTCAGTTTGCTTTCTTTACATGCTTGCACACTGATGGGACTCTCTGTGGAGCACACTGCCGAGTCCGCGACTGTGACTGCCATTGACATTCGGAGTGTGTTTCTACGTGCCTCTGTTGTGGATGACCTGTACCGTGTCTCCAAGACTTGTGCTCCTTGCTCCCCTTCCCCTTCCGCTCGTTTTTTTTGTCACTGGTATTCTGTCTCATGAGCACCAGCGATTGCTTCATCGCCGTTTGTGTCATGTGGGCTCCAACACTGTGTCGAAGCGCATTTGGACACAGCCCGCTCTCGGTCTTGATACGGCTTCTTTCGAGAAGCCGCCAAAGACCAACTGTCTCTTCTGTGCCCAGGGTAAGATGCATCGCTGCACTACCCTGACTCTCGTTCTCGCGCACTTCGCCCTCTCGAGTTGGTCCATTTGGACCTTCTTGGTCCTGTTCCTGTTGAGTCTTTGTCTGATAGGGGTTGATACGTCGTGACTTTGACTGATGACATCACCATGATGTGGTGGGTCTACAGCCTGCGCCAGAAGAGTGACCCCGCTCTCACGGTTCGCCTCTGGCTAGTGATGGCTAAGCGGCAGTCCCGCCACACACTGCACACCTTCCATTCGGATCATGGCGGCAAGTTTCTAGGCGAGATGGATAGCTTCTTCGCTGAGCACGGGACTTTTCACCAGGTCTCCGCTCCTGCTACTCCTCAGCAGAATGGTGTTTCAGAGCGTTGGAACCACACCATGGAGGATGCGGTTCGCACTATGCCTTCTGAGTACGGTCTCCCAGAGTCCTTCGCTTTTGAGGGCTTTGCCTACATGACTTGGGTCTGGAACCGCCTCCTGCACGGTCCCCTTCCGGACCACATTACACCGTATGAGCTCTGGTTTTGCCACCTCGCTGACCTTCGTCTCGCCCGCGTCTGGGGGTCCTTGGCTTCCGTGTGGTACACCGAGGACCAGCAGGGGTCCAAGGTCTCACCGCGGGATCTCTTGTGTGCCTTTGTAGGCATCTCCCCGCTATCGAAGGCCTGGTGCTTTTGGGACCCTACCCGTCGTCGCATTGTTGAGTCACGTGACACGCTCTTCTTTGAGTCCCTCACCTACCGTGATCTGACATCGTTTGCGTCGCTGTCTTTCACGCACATCCCTACGTGTGAGGTTTCTTGCCAGATGGGGGAGTCTTCGCCTGCGAGCAATCCTCGCCAGGGTGATGTGTCCGTTCCAGCTCCCTCCACTTCACGGTCTCCAGCTCCTGATGACCCAACGATCATTGTTGTCGACCCAGAGACCTCTCTAGCACCACCGGCTTCTACCCCGGTTCCCTCGCCTCCCTTGGGTACCCATGATCCTACACCTGTGAGTACTCTTGTGTCCGTCGGCACTCCTGCTTCTGTGTGTGGCCCTGCCTCACCAGTCCCTACTGTCACACCGAGTCCCGTATCTCCCACACATGCATCTCCTCGCACAACATCACTAGCTCCCTTGCCTCAGCTCTACCCAGCTGTGATTGTGTCCGTTCCTGAGCCTGAGGTGGGCCCCTCAAGCCCAGATTACTCCCGTGAGCCTGGCGGTCGTCTTTGACCATTGGACTCCGGAGCTTAGCAAGCGTCTGGCCCTGCACCCATGCGCTCCACTCGTAGCGTTGCGAGTGGTGTCCCCGACACAAAGGCCCTAGACCTGAGTGTCCGCATTGAGCACATAGAGGTACACTCGGCTTGTCCTGTAGGGCGCGATCTTCTTACACGCGAGTTCCACATCGCTTGTGCTATAGCAGCCGATCTTGTTGTCGTCAGACCTAGCACTTAGGCATACGCTCTTGCCACGTAGAGCTCTCCCTCTTTGGCACCTGACCCGGGCACACTAAGGGAAGCTCTCTCATCACAGGATGCTGACGCTTGGCGTTCTGCCTGCGAGGATGAGCTTCGCACCATCCGAGAGCACGGAGTTTACGAGCTAGTCGACCTTCCACCTGGGAGGAAGGCTATTCAGGTCAAGTGGGTCTTTCGCAAGAAAGTGAAGCCACATGGCTCACTAGAACGCCACAAGGCTTGCTTGGTTGTCAAGGGGTACTCTCAGATTGAGGGCATCGATTACACTGACACCTGCGCCCCTGTCGGCCGTATGACCTCAGCTCGAGCTCTGTTCGGTGTAGTGGCTCAGCATGACTGGGAACTACACCAGATGGATGTGAAAAATGCATTCCTCCATGGCTCTCTGGATGAGGAGATCTATGTGGCTCAGCCACCCGGCTTTGAGGACGGCGACAAGGTCTGGCGCTTGCACAAGTCCTTGTACAGCCTCAAGCAGTCTCCTCGGTGTTGGAACCAGGAGATAAATGGCACCCTGACTCGTGCGGGATATGTATAGAGCTAGGCAGATCCCTCTCTCTTCATCCCCCGGACGCCTGAGCGGTTCACCGCCATCCTGGTCTATTTCGACGATCTTGTGATCGCGTCTCCTTCACAGGAGGCCGTGAAGGAGGCCAAGGTCGTCCTCCAGACTGCCTTGAGGAAGAAGGACCTTGGTCCTGCAGCGATGTTTCTTGGCATGGAGATTGTACAAGACTGGAGACGTCGTACTCTACTACTGCACCAGGCCCGATACGCACGTGTTGTGGGGGAGCGCTTCAGCGACCTCCTTGGCGCTGTGCCCACGGCTTCCACACCTCTTTCACCCAACGGGCACGATGCCCTGAAGGTGGATGATCCCACACAGCTGGGGGAGACAGTGGATGTGATCTTGTACCTCTGTTTCATCAGATCTCTGATGTACCTGGCCACTACCACACGTCCAGACATCGCATTCGTCATCAACCTCCTTGCCCAGTTTTCGCAGGCTCCACGTGCTAGAGCCCTTCATGCGGCAGTGCGAGTGGTGCGGTACGTGCTTTCCACACCGTACCTCGGACTCTGCTTTCGCCGGCAGTGTTCGGTGGTCCTTGACGGCTACACTGATAGCGACTGGGCCTGGAGCCCAGACGGACGCAGTCGCACCAGTTACGTGTTCCTGCTCGGTAGTACCGCTGTGTCCTGGCGCAGCAGGAAGCAGGGCTGCATTGCACGTAGCTCATCGGAGGCAGAGTATGTCGCTCTGGGTGCAGGGGCTGCTGAGGCGGTATGGCTGCAGCGCCTGTTCCTTGAGCTGGGTAAGTCATTACCCGCCATTGTGCTTCGTTGCGACAGCCGGAGTGCTCTTACCATTGCGGAGAACTATGGTGTCTTCCATGCTCTCACGAAGCACATTACAGTGGAGCATCACTTTGTGCGTGACCTGGTGGAGCAACACGTGATCTCCGTTATTTGGAATGGCACTGACATGGAGCGTGCTGACTTTTTCATGAAGGCACTAGCACGCGGAAAGTTCCTAGTAGCCATTCGTTTTGTCGGACTTCATCCCTTGCCTGAGAGTTGTTGAGTGTGGGGTGTTACGGTGGCCATTCGTTCCGTCGTTGCACGCGTTGTTGTACTTGTTTCAGTGCTGCACGTGTATGGACATGCGTACCATCGGGTCATGGGGGAGTGTTGTGATTTGTGACGTTCTCGTCGACCTGTACAGTTTACTGTGACCACTCGGTCGTGTCCTTACTCGTGTAGATCTCCGATGCGGACCCAGGCGGTACCGGTGCGTCATCTGGTGGCGGACTATCAGCTTGGAGTTGACCGACGACCGTTCCAGAGCTCTGGACCCTACCCGGGACCTCGAGTAGTTTTTTTTTGCAGCACGCAGAACTTTATCGGTGGTCTAGCTGTGGGCCCGATTTGCATGTTTTGCATTGTGTGTCCACTGTTCGATGCCGGATGCATGCATGTGACCAGTCGTAGCGTCCGGCTTGTGATTTTGCACGTCTAGGTTTAGACGGCATAGCGTTCTGATATGTGTGCGCAGAGGTACGGCTAAAACAGTGGTTTTTGGCCGGTTTTAGGACAGATCTTGCACTGCCGCGTGTGACACCTGTCGTGTGTCGCGGCAGGTACTTATGCCATGGACCTCTCATTTGTCATCTCTCTTTGCAAATGCTATTGAAACATTCAGACACTTTGCCTTGTGTTCCGTAGCCAAACTCTTGCCGTTGCGTGCACGACTTGTGACTGTCGTCACCGTCTGATTAGGCACTGACGCCTAGTCAACGGGAGTGTTGCTAGGAAGCTTCTTTGCATCCTTTTTGTGTGGAACAAATTAAAGCCGGTACATCCACAGGTCGAAAAAAAGAAATGACGTATCCACAAAAAAACTATGTTGTCTCCACACAAAATGCAGGTTGGAATGTTGATGTCATCATGCTCCTCGAAAAATGACAAACCCCTCTTTTGAGGTGTTTGTCATTGCTTGAGGGAGGGGTTTGCACGGGGGGCCCAAAAAACCCCCTTGCATTGAAAGGGAATTTCATGGGCCCCGCTAGCGCGTGGTCCGGCAGATGCCTATGTAAAAAAAAGACCGTTAACACCGCATGTAAATAGGGGTTGGTCTTGAAAGCATTCTTTCTGCAAACCAGGGGAGGTTTGTGTGCCATGAAAAAAGAGCAAATTTGGAAATGCTCATTTTCGCTCAATTGCGATGGAACGAAGACCCTTTTTTTCCCGTGCTAACCCCCTTATTAAGATGTAGGGTTTTGTATGTTTTGCGTGGGCAGAGGCCGCGCAAAATAATACACCCAACGTTGCAATAGGAGGTTTGCGCGTTGAAAAAAGAGGGTCATCGTTCCATCGCGATCTTGCGAGGGAGTGCCGGTCGCGATCGAGCGATGATCACATGACCCTCGTCGCCATGGTCAATCAGCAAAGCATGTCGCTGATCTAGCATGGCGAGCTATAGTCGTATGCCTGATTTTCTTGAAGAGATGGGCATGCCATGTCAAAATTTGGACTCTATGCCAGCTTAGTAGTAACCACCGCATTGATATCCGAGCTATTTGACAGAGTGATCTTTAGAATCTAGGGCCAAGATACAACACCCCCTTCGCCCCATGGGTGGCTAGCAACTTGTGACGCGCGTGCCACGTGTCACCATTCGCCGCCTGTCGGCGTTTCACGTGTCACGTCCTTCGCGTGTCACGTGTACTACGCGCGTCCGTTCCCTCTACGGCGTCATTGGAGCTGCTGCTGCCGCAGTTGCGCCTGCTGCTGCAGCCGCCGTCGGATCGGCTGCCGCTGTGCCTGCTGCGGCGGCGCGTCGCCGCGGTGGCGGTTGCGCTGGGACTGCTGCCGCAGCTGCTGCGGCCAACGTCGCAGCAGCAGCAGCAGCAGCAGCAGCAGCAGCAGCAGCAGCAGCGGAAACAGCGGCAACAGCAGCCGGAGCAACTCCGACAGAGCTGCTCCTACTCATGCAACTTGCTCCACTGCCGGCAGCGCGGCATCGTGGTTGGCTGGGAGTGGGCAGAAGCACGAGATTCGGTGTGGCCAAAACTAATTGACTTGGGGCGGCGCTCTTCTGTCGTCGCCTTTGTCAAATCGCAGGCCTGCCGGATTTCGCGCAGCTGCAAACGGCGCTTCATTGCAACACCAAGCTCTGGAGTGGTTTCCTGGGGCAGCCACTATAGCGGGAGCAGCAGCAGCACCAGCAGCAGCAGCGGCAGCAGCAACAGCAGTAGCGGCCGCTGCGGCCCTGTGTCCAGTCCCGTGACGGCCTCGTCTTCCTTGTCCAGGAATTCCTCAGACTCGTGGCGCAGTAACACTCCCTCACCTTGGAATGGTTTGCGTTCGAGCCGGCAGTCGCCATCGTTCTCCGACTTGTCGGCGTCGGCATTGCCCAATTCCTCTGGTGAGGTTTGCAAGAGACAGGGCGCTGAAAAGGAGGCAGCAGTTGCGGTGGTGGGCGAGGGAAGGA
>SZWC01001654.1:62267-84675 GCA_023375785.1 Penium margaritaceum
GGGGGGGAGGGGCGGTGAGAAGATGCGTGGAAGCTTCCTAGCGACACAGTCGTCGACTAACTGTCAGTGCTTGGTCGGACAGTGACAAGAGTCACAAATCGTGCACATAACGGCAAGGGTCTAGCTAACAGACACAAGTCAAAATGTCGGAATGCTTCACTAGCATTTGAGAGAGAAATGACAAATGGCAGGTTCACGACATAAGTGAGAGACAGTTTTCTAGCACTGCTATCGCTCGCGTGGCAGTACAGGCCAGACGGCGAACTCACTAACACTCATAGGTTTGAGAAGTTTCCTAGAATCTTCCTAACCACTTGCCGCGACACTAGGCGTCAGTGCCAGGTCAGCGTGTGACAACAGTTACAAGTTAGAGACAAAAACTGCAAGGGTCTGGGTTGGAACACGAACAGTGTCAGGAAACTCAAACTGAATATAATTGCAGAGAGATAACAAATGACAAGTCCACAGTATAAATACCTGCCGTGACGCACGACAGGTGTCGCACGCGGCAGTGCAAGGTCTGTCCTAAAACCGGCCCAACAACACTATTTTGGCCGTAACTCTGCGCAAACAAATCAGAACGCCACGCCGTCTGAACCTAGAGATGCAGAATCTCAAGCCGGACGCTACGACTGGTCACACACGCAAGTCCGGCACCGATCGGTGGACAGGAAATACAAAACATGCAAATCGGATTTTAGAGCCAGTCCACCGAGAAAACTCTAGCGTCTGCAGAAAAACCGCAAAGCACCCCGACAAGCACCCAGGGCGTCGTGGCAGCTATCTGGCAGCTGCTGGTGGATGGAGCCACCACTCGTCGGTGCTCCGGTGCCAGCTGCGTCCGCATCAAGGATAGTGTCGTCGCGCTCTCCTGTAGCACTGCTCTCCTTGTCGTCGCTCGTGACAGGTGGAAGCCACACACACCAACACTCTCCCTGGCTGACACAACTGTCAACATAATGATGTCTGAGCGAAGGCAAGAGATGATGGCTCAGGGAACCAATCATCGCGAGCACTGATCAAGCATACCACAGCACATGGTCTCCTCGTGACAATGGTGCATCCCACGAAATGCCCGGGTCTCGACCATGCACGAAGTGAATCACACACCTACGTGTCAAACATCAAGCAAGAGAGACAGAGAAACAGGTCTCCACATGACCCCCGAAAAGTGTCTCCGGGTGCCCGGGTCTCGACCACATCATGCATGGATCATACATAACACACGTATGCAATGGGTCTCCACGTCACACCGATGGAACTCAACATGTGCGCGGGTCTCGACCACCATAACCTAGCATGGATCATACATAACACATAGAGGCAATGGGTCTCCACATCACACCGGTGAAACTCACCAGGTGCGCGGGTCTCGACCAGCATAACCTGGACCATAGCATCATGCTGCACCCTAAGTAACCTCGCTGTCCTTAAAAAGATGTCAGACCAAAGTCCACACACCAACACTCCCCCTGGGCTGCAGAGGCTGACAGTACGAGCAAAGCTGATGGCTGCTCCCAACACAATCCGTGAGGAGGGAGCGCGGCTCCCCCATGGCCACATACCCCTACACAGCAATAGCAAGGATGACGACGATGCTGGTGGGATGTGTCCGCACAGAGCCTCACCCCAGAGCGGCCTCGTCGCTGTCATCGTCATTGCTGGTGTAGTCGCCACTACTGTCGTCATCTGCTGATGTGACTGGTGCAGCGCTGAGGGCCTCCTCCAACTGTATCGCCTCCCGTATGCATGCCGGCTGCTGTGCTGCATGCTGCCACACGGACTGCGCTGCGTCGAGACGCGTGTGCAGTTCGTCGAGCTCAGCTGCGGCAGCCTGCCGGCTAGCTGCATCTACGGCGTGCAGGCGGTCAGTCGCGGAATGAATCTGATGGTGGACCTCCATCATGTGCACATCGGCGCGAGTCACTGCCTCCTGCATCCTCATCTCCTCGTCGCGTAGGAAGCTCTCCACGCCAATAGGCGACTCAGCTACTGCCTGATCACCAACTGCTGGTAGGAGGTCGTTACCACTGAGCACGTCTGCGTCCGTAGGAGCTGCACCAAAAGGGGGTGGTGCTGCGGAGTCACTGGCTGCTGCTGACACACTCGACACTCGATTGTCAGGTGGCCAGACGTCGTCATCCGTCGGTGTATCTGCCGCTGCAGCATCGTCGCTGTCATCGGGAACCCATACACCCTGCAGAAACGCCGAGCCCCTGGTGCACAACCAATTGTCCACCTGCTGCTGTGCGTCCGCCCGTCGCCAACGTGCATCCTGTAGGGACCACTCCGCAGCCTCGAGACGGGTGTGCACATCCTCCATGCACATCTCAGCAACCTCTCGTGCAGAAGCATCTATAGTGTACCAACGGCTGCTGGCCTCCCGGAGCTCGGCCATGAGACTCTGCACGCGCGCCTCTGCTCGAGCCACCACTGCCTCATGCTCGTCGACCGTGGGGCGTAGGCGCTCGGGTACAGGAACTGTAGCTCGGACAAGCGTAGCTATGTCATTGGCTGGAACCGCCGTGGTGTCAACGACACCGGTCAGGGTAGTAGGGTGTCGGATGTCTGCAGCTCGCTTTGCATCCTCCATGTCGCACACGCGGACGTCTGCTCTCACCGAGAGGCTATAGCGTGCTCTAGCCGCGGCTACTGCAAGAACGGCAGCGCACTGGGCCTCTATGTCTGCCTCCGACCCTGCGTCCGACCGCTCCACGACGAACGACTGGTCCTCATTGAGGAGGTCTACCTCGTCCTGGCAGTCAATCACCTCCTCCTGCTGCCCAGCACTATCTGCCAGAACCACCTGGGTGTCTACTGTGGGCCGAGCATCAGCATCTGTATCACCTGATCCTCCTGCTACTGCTCCTGGCACCATGGCAGCTGTCTCCACACCAGCTAATGCAGGAGCGTGCGCATCGTCGGGCGCAGCTCCGGCATCGGCCGTCGTCATGTCATCCGCCAAAACATCAACAATCACCAACTCCATCCCCGACTCTGACTCAGCATCGGACCAATCCTCCTCTGACGAAGAGTCTCCATCACAGCGAATGTCTCCCCCCGCTGAACTCTCCGCTAGCTGAGTCTGCTGTGTGGCGTCATCCACCTCAATCATCGTGCGCTGTAGAGTAATCGCATCACCAATGCCGAGCTCCGCCGCGGTCGTCAACGGACACACCATCCCCCCCACGACTGGCACCTCAGCAGGATCTGTGGGGACTCGATAGATCAACCCGACAACAGGAGACGAGGGGATCTCGTCACCTGAGAGTCCTCCCAGAGCCACGTCTACTGCCAACGTCTCGTCAGTAGCAGTGACTGCAACTGCTGCTACTGTCACGACGTCGATGGCTGCCGACACACCCACTGCCTGGACGTCTGGCGACACTCCACTGGTCATCAATGTAGCGGAACGGACGTCTGCTCCACATGTGCAGGCTGACACCGCTACAGCTACTACTGCGTCATCCACTGGTACTGCCCCACCTGCCTCTGTGGTCTCTGCTACGTCAACTATAGTCTCCATCTCCATGTCTGCCTCCAACTGCGCGTCAGACCACTCGTCCGTCTCCGAATCCACGTCGGACCACTCGTCGGATGGCTCGTCCTCACTGAGAGCGCCCTATCGTGAAGCACCATCTGCCGCATCCCTCATGCACTCGCCGGTGGTCGTCTGCGGACACTCCATCCCCCCCTCGACCGACGCACCGGTAGAAGCTGCGAAGGGGTGCCGTACCAACTCTGCGACTGGGGAGGAGGGAGTCAGCTCCGTGGTGACGTCTGCCGATGTTGCGTCTGCTGCTGCCTCCTGCACACGTCTCGCCAAACTTGCTCTCCGCCGCCTCGCGTGCCGAGTCCGAGAACAACGATGGCGAGCCGAAGAGACTACCCCAGAAGTGGAGGGGTCACTGGTCGGGATGACTCCAACTGCCTCCAGCACAGAGCGTAGGATGTCGGATGTAGAGCTAAGGTCGGGAGGCGTGGCATCGTGAGGTGATGACACTGACGGAGGTGAGGATGACGAGAAGGAAGAAGAGGGTGTGTGAAACGGCATGATGGCAACAGCCCGCTCAGAGATCACGTGGTCTATGAGCTGTTGCACCATGCGCTTCATACCCTGGAGCTCGGCGTACACCACCGCCATAGCTCCACTGAGGGGCGCGACTATATGAGCTGATGTATCGGAGGCGGATGGTGGAGTAGGGCGGGACCGTAACCAAGGCGGTCGCCACCCAGCAGGGCGCTGGCGACACTGGCGCCAGCCATGGTGTCGGTCGCAGCAAAAGCAGCAGGCAAAGCCGTTGGACGTCTGAGGCGTGTGCCACAGCTGGAATTGCCACTGTGGACGCGGCATCTGCCATGTATGCAGAGCAGGTGCCAGCCACGGCGCTGGTTGCGCTCCCTGCCACGCCAATGTGCTCATCTCTAGAGTGTGGTGTGGGTGAGTGTCTGTGACACTCGCTCCCACTGGCACAAGGCCACAATGGGAGGTGAGCGATCGAAGCACAATCTCTCTGATGTGCTGCGATTCCGTTGCGAGGACGGCCACCACGGCGTTGGTGGTGGGCTGCTGTGCGACTCAAGTGTGCAAACTCAAGTCGCCTTCGGTGCTAATGCTGCACCAGGTGCCGTCGTCAGCTGACGGCTGTGGCCTCAAGCCACTTTCGCTGCTGCTGCTACCGCGACAACTCTTGCAACGGCTGCTGCTACTGCGGGTTCCGTCGTCAGCCGACGGTGGTGGCCTTAGGGCGCACTTAAAAGGTGATAAAACAAAATAAAGAAAAAGTAAAGGGAACCCCCCTTTTTTTTTCTCTCTCTCTTTACCCCCTTCTCCTTTTTTTTTTGTTGGGGCCACCTCCTCGGGTGCCCCTTTTGGGGTTGTTCTGGGGTGCCCCAATCAAGGACCCCCTCCCCTTCTTCTCTTCTTCTCTCCTTTTTTTTTTCGGTTTGGCTCGACCCTCCCGGCGAGCACACTGGAGGGGGAGGCTCGCTCCCCCCCAGGCGTGCGGCCGGCCGGAGGCCGCCTGTCGACCTCCCCAGCCCCTCTCAGCCGGTGGGGGGGCGGCGTCTGGCCGGCACGCGCCGGCTCAAGCGCCGGCGCTTGGCCGGCGCTGTCGCGCCCTCCGGGGGCACGACGGGCCCGACCGACCGGAACCCCCCCCCCTCTTGGGCGGGGTCCCTCGTGTCGGGTCCCCCTCAGGCCCGATAGCAGCAGCTGCAGCAGCAACTGCTGCTGCGGTTGCTGCAGCAACTGCTGCTGCTGCCTGCTGTTGCTGTTGCTACGGCTGCTGCTGCGGCTGCTGCCTGTTGCTGCTGCTACTGCGAATGCTGCTACAGCAGCTGCTGCAGCTGCTCGCCGACGCCGCTGCTGCTATGGCTACCCCTGCGCCTGCTGCACGCCGCTGCTGTAGCTGCTTCTGCTGCTGCTGCAATGCTGCTGCTGCTGCAATGCTGCTGCTGCTGCTGCTGCAATGATGCTGCTGCTGCTGTTGCTGCTGGCGCTACAGCTCGCGCAATGCTGCTGCTGCTGTCGCCGCGCTGCTGCTGCTGCCCGCGGCTGCTGCTGCCGCTGGTGCTGCTCGCTGCCGTTGTCGCTGCTCGCTGCTGCTTCCGCCGCGAGCTCCTGCTGCTCGCAGCCGCCGATTCTCGCTACGAGCTGCTGCTGCGAGCGAGCTGCTGCTGCGAGCTACTTACCCCTTTTTTTTCTTTTTTTTCTTGTCAGAATACCCAGCCAGAAACGACTGCTGCTGCCACCAGGTGCTGCTGGTGCTGCGGCTGTGGGGGGAAGTGGCGACTGCACGCACCGCAGCCGCCACACACCTCTGCGTGGCGGTACGCGCTGCTGTTGTTGCCTCAGCAGCTGCGATCTCACGTGGTGGGTGGAGTACGCGGACGGCGAACGGCCGTCTCCGACAGGTCCCAGAAGATCTGCTGCAGCGGTGACTCTCACTGCTGCTGCTCTGCTGTGTCTCTGCTGCGCAGCTCAGTGAGAACTGTCTCACTGCTCTGCTACCAGGAGAAGTTTCCTAGAACCTTCCTAACCACTTGCCGCGACACTAGGCGTCAGTGTCAGGTCAGCGTGTGACAACAGTCACAAGTTAGAGACAAAAACTGCAAGGGTCTGGGTTGGGACACGAACAGAGTGTCAGGAAACTCAAACTGAATATAATTGCAGAGAGATAACAAATGACAAGTCCACAGTATAAATACCTGCCGCGGCGCACAACAGGTGTCGCACGCGGCAGTGCAAGGTCTGTCCTAAAACCGGCCCAACAACACTATTTTGGCCGTAACTCTGCGCAAACAAATCAGAACGCTACGCCGTCTGAACCTAGAGATGCAGAATCTCAAGCCGGACGCTACGACTGGTCACACACACAAGTCCGGCACCGATCGGTGGACAAGAAATACAAAACATGCAAATCGGACTCAAGAGCCAGTCCACCGAGGAAACTCTAGCATCTGCACAAAAACGCAAAGCACCCCGACAAGCACCCAGGGCGTCGTGGCAGCTCTCTGGCAGCTGCTGGTGGATGGAGCCACCACTCGTCGGTGCTCCGGTGCCAGCTGCGTCCGCATCAAGGATAGTGTCGTCGCGCTCTCCTGTAGCGCTGCTCTCCTTGCCGTCGCTCGTGACAGGTGGAAGCCACACACACCAACAAGGTTGAGGTGAGAACAAGAACGGTTTGGCTAGGGACACGAATACAAGTGTCACAGGCTGCAAATGTTGAAATATGCAGAAGAAAGTGACAACTGAGGTCTAGGAAACGTAAATAGCATCACGGACCTAGTGCACACACATGCGGCGCATAAGGGCGCTATTTTCTACCAGGTCAAAACAATGGTAAAGACATAGTTTTGGTCATAGTTCTCTGTAGACATGTCAGGATGACGAATCGTTTGAACCACAACAGCCACGTCAACGAGATCTACGTCCTGATAGGATGCACGCCTATGTGCTGTGACACAGTACAGATAAAAAAATGCGAAAATCTTCTGGGAGCCCGTGGTCGTCGGCCGCTAGCCTTCTGCCATCATCGCCAGTCTCAGGGATGTGCGCGTGAATGGACATGAGCCGAGGGGTCATCGTAAGCTGTGTACGACACACACAATACTCCCCCATGACCAGAGGGCGAAACACGTCCATGCACATGCAGACACTAACGCTGTATAGAGCAAGAAACGCAAAGTCGCTGCACGCAGCAGGCACAGGACATGCAATGTGGCACATGATGGATCAACCTACAACAGGGATGGGGCAGAGTCCAACGGAACGAGTGGCCGCATGAAACTTCGAACGACCCAGAGCCTTGGTCAGGAAATCCGCGCATGGATCTCACCACGATCAACCAGATCACGCACGAAGTGGTGTTCGATATTGATGTGCTTTGTGCGTACATGGAGAACTCAGGCCATCGCCTGAGTTCTTGGCGATGGCCTCCGCGCTCATGTTGTCACACTAGAGGACCACGGGGGAAATGGACTGACGTAGTTCGCGCATCAGACGGACGAGCCAGACACATTCCGCTGCACCGGCGCCTAGGGCAACATACTCTGCCTCTGCGGTGCTGCGTGCGATGCAGCCTTGCTTCCCACTTCGCCAGGACACTGCAGTGCCTCCAATGAGAAAGATGTAGCGGGTGCGGCTCTTGCCGTCTGGACTCCATGCCCAGTCACTGTCTGTGTACCTATCGAGCACAACTGACACCTGCTCGCAAAAGCACAGGCCGAAGCGTGCGGTGGACAGGATGTAGCGCACACACCGGACTGCGGCCTCCAGTGTTTGCTCGCGTGGAGCGTGCAAGAACTGGGCGAGTAGGTTGACAGTGAAGGCAATGTCGGGCCGTGTCATGATGGCCAAGTACATGAGCGAGCCGATGACTCGCAGGTACAGGGTCTCATCCACTGGCTCCCCCAGGTCAGCTGGGTCATCCACCTTCAGGGCAGCCTGGCCCTCAGGGGTCATGGGCGTGGAGGCCGTGCGAACAGCTGCAAGGAGGTCCGCAAAGCGCTCCCCCACAGTCTCTGTGTAGCGTCCCTGATGGACACGGGGTGTGTGGCGGACACGGTCGCGCACGATCTCCATTCTAAAAAAGACAGAGGCCTCACCAAAATCTTTCATCTTGTAGGCCGAGGTGAGAACGGCCTTGCCAGCGTTCATTGCTCCCAGGTCAGGCGAGGCGATTAGAAGATCGTCCACGTAGACGAGGATGGCAGTGAGCGGTGTTGGGGACTGTGCGAGGAACAGAGATGGGTCAACGTTGCTCTGAACGTACCCAGCTTGTTTCAGCGTGGTGGTGATCTCCTGATTCCAGCAACGAGGTGACTGTTTAAGGCCGTACAAGGCCTTCCGCAGCTGGTACACGCGACCTGTACCATCCTCGAAGTTGGGTGGTAGGACCATGTAGATCTCCTCCTGAAGATCCCTGTTCAGGAACGCGTTGTTGACATCCATCTGGTGGAGTTCCCAGTCCTGCTGTGCCACTTGGCTCAGTAGAGTGAGCGTGGTTGTCATTCGGCCAACAGGAGCAAAGGTCTTGGTGTAGTCCACGCCAGGGACCTGAGAGAAGCCCTTTGCTGTCAGGCGCGCTTTGTAGCGTTCCATAATGTCGTCTGGTTCTAACTTCTTGCGGAGAACCCATTTAGCCTTGCTGGCCTTACGATTCTTCGACAAGTCCACCAGCTCAAAGACGCCATGCTCTCGGATGGCATCGAGCTCAGCCTGGCAGGGAGCGCGCTACAGCTCAGCGTCTGGGGCTGACAAGGCCTCTGTTAGGCTGGTGGGATCGGGAGACAGCACTGGCGCACTACGTGTAGCCAGGGCATACGCCGCAGAGGGAGGGTGGACCGTCACCATGGACTCAGCGGCGTCACGAGCAAGACCGTGCTCATGAGCAAGAAGTACCATACTAGTGGCACAGCCAGGGTGAACTTCAGCAAGGCCGTGAGCACTCAGGCCGAGGGCCTTCGTGCCCGGGTCACCGCTGACGATACTACGCGTAGGGGGCAGAGCGTGGATGCGAGCAAGGTCGCGGAAGGCGAGATGCTCGAAGAAGAGAGCGTCACGGGACTCCACGATGCGACGTCGCTCAGGGTCCCAGAACCGCCAAGCCTTTGACTGCAGGACGACGCCAACGAAGGCGTAGATGCGGCCCTGCGGGGAGATCTTGCTCCCCTGTTGCTCCGGTGTGAACCAGACGCAGACAAGGGTGCCCCAGACACGCGCCAGACGCAGGTCCGCGCGACGCCCGTACCACAGCTCGTAGGGCGTGTGGTGACCTGGGAGGGGGCCGTGGGGAATGCGGTTCCAGACCCAGGTCATGTACGCCATGCCTTAAAAGGCAAAGGCCTCAGGCATGGCGCTGTCCGCGCGCATGGCGCGGATTGCATCCTCCATGGTGCGGTTCCAGCGCTCGGAGACACCGTTCCGTTGGGGGGTGGCAGGGGCGGAGAGGTTGTGGAAGACGCCAACCTTGGTGAAGGAGCGGGCCATGTCACCGAGGTACTCGCCGCCGCGGTCCGAGCGAAAGGTCTGAAGGTGGTGAGGAGACTGGCGCTTGGCCATGACTAGCGAGATGCGGACGGCAACGTCGACATCGCTCTTCTATCGCAGACTGTAGACCCAACGCATGCGCGTGAAGTCGTAGACTGTAGACCCAACGTCAGGACGTAGCGACCGCGGTCCTCCTGAAACTCGACAGGGAGCGGACCCATGAGGTCAGAGTGGACAAGCTCCAAGGGTCGACTGGCCCTGGAAACAGACGCAGGATAGGTGGACCGGTGCATTTTGCCTTTAGCACAGGCCAGGCTTTCGGTCGTGGGCGGCGCCACGAAGGACGCCGCATCGAGACCGAGAGCAGGCTGAGTGCGGATGATTCTGTTGACTGCGCCCAAGTGCACATGACAGAGGCGTCGATGCAGGAGACGGTGATGCTCAGGAGATAGAGCCCCAGTGACGAAAATACGCGTAGTGGGAGACGAAGGCAAAGGGGGTCCACTCGCACAGGACCTGGAGATGTGATACAGATCATCGACGACCGTCCCACTGAGGACGGTCTCCTCGGTGCCACGCACAAAGATGCGAGCATCGGCAGCGGTGTGCGTGACACCCAGGCCCATCTTGGTGCAAGCACGGACAGACAGCAGGCTGAGTTCCAGATCAAGGACAAAGAGGATGTCGGAGGACCAGCGGGTCCGGTGAACTACACAACCCCAACACCCAGGACAGGGACCTCATGGCCAGCTGCAGTGCGAACAGAGCGAACAGTACCAACAGGGTGCAGAACGACAAAAGCATCACGACGACACGTCATGTGGTGGGTGGCGCCAGAGTCAACGACCCAGGTGGCGTCGGTGACACGCGTACAAGGGGCAACGTGGCACTCGGCGACGGAACAAGGAGCGGCAGCAGGACGCATAACGGCGGACATGACAAGGCGACCAGCGGAGCGCACATGAGAATTGTACGGTGAAGACACATAATCGGGTCCGTCACGTGCACACGTCTGGGCGTGGGGACCACCACAGGCATCATCACGCAACGACACAGACAGTCCACACACCGTAGGACCCCTCGACTCATTCAACTCACTCGCACCTCCCTGAGATGAGCGCAGGGCGAGAAGCTGGTGCAGCTCGGCGATCGACCTGTCGCGTTCGGCGAGTGCTTGGTCGCGGGGATCCTTGGGGGAGCCTGCTACGATGGTGGAATCCTCTGGGACGGCTACGGTAGTGGCAGCCGAGCGGGCGGTCGTACCAGACGTCTGGCGCATGCGCGCCTCGTGCGCCTGCTGCAGTCCACGGGTGACCTTGGCCCAGTCCAACGGGCGGCCAGTCAGCCGAGTGCAGTCGCGATAGCGATGGTCACCTCCACAGTTGAAGCACACGAGCCGGTGGCCCGTTGTGCTTCCAGATCCGCTGCTGCCACTGCTGCTGCTGTTGCCGCCGCTGCTACTGGTGATGCTGCTGCGACTGACACTACTGGTACTGGTGCCACTGCTGGTCCCGCCGTTGGAACCATAACCTGACAATTTGCGGCCCTTCCTTCCCTGACCTGGGGCTGCTGTAGCTATAGACAGTGGGGAAGGGGATGTGGCAACAACTGCAGCGGAAGCGGTGTTGCGGCGAGCGCGGTTTGCGGCGTCCATGCCGGCGACCACCAGGAAGTGAATAGTGGCCCAGCGCAGCAGGGTCCCGTCACTCGTCATGTCGCGAAGCAGAGTCTGGTCGAAGTTGCTGAAGACGCGCGCGTAGTCGGGGTGAATGCCGTAGAGGATGATCTGGAGTGCGGAGTACTCCGCAGGGGAATCATCTCCCAGCTCCTCGTACAGCTGGATCGCCCGACGCCAGTAGTCAGTTGCAGACTCCTGAGTAGTCTGGCGATGGGAGTTGAAGTCAGCGAGGCGCTGGGATGTCGGGGCCAGGGTGGAGCTCTCAAAAAGAGTGACAGCCAGGGCCCACGCCTCGCGAGGGTTAGCTCCTGAGCCGGTCAGCGGATTGCCAAGGAACAAACTGAAGTCCTTGGTGAAGTCTGGGGCAGCCTTCATTAGACCGGAGGCGGCGCGGACCGCCATCTGCGTCTGGGCGGGGTCAGACGCCTGGTAGGGGGTGAGGTAGTAGGCGAGGACTCCCTCACTCATGGCCCACATACGAAAGCGCGGCTCCCAAGATTTGTAGCCATTCCAAGCCCGGAAGATGGGCGGGTCCGACTCAAACCACTTGGCTGGCTTGACTGTCGCGAGAGCGACGGGTGAAGTCACTGCGGGACTGGGCATGGAGGATGCAACCCCCTTGCCCAGGCGGGCCCTCAGACCCAGTTCCTCAAAGCTCAGAGGGCGACGAGATGAGCTTAGGCCGGCGTCGGCGCTGGAGCTTGTGCTCACGAGGGCGGCATTGGCCTCACGCGCTTAGCGGCGTGCCTCCAGGTGGATGAGGCGTGCTCGCAGCATCTCCTCCTCACCCTCCTTGCCAGAATCGGAGAGGGCCTCCGCAACCTCGTCTGCATTGCCGCCGTCAGCGAGATGATATTCGCTTGGGTCTGCGGACGGGTGCTGCCACCGCTGCTGGATCTACTGCTGCTGGGGCAGTAAGCCCCTGATCAGGTCTTGCAGCTCAGTGACCTGCTTCGTTAAAGTGTTGCGGCTCTCCGCCTGTAAGTCAGCCAGTGCGTGTACTTGGTGCGCCAATGTTGTTGCGCTCCGCGGCCGCTGCTACTGCGGCGGCTGCTGCTGATGCTCCTACTGCTGTAGTGGCTGCTGCTGCTGCTTCTGCTGTTGCTGCTACTGCTGCCGCTGTGGCGATGTTGGCGGTGGCCGACATTGGCCCCTGACGGTGCTGTCCTCGGCAGGTGCGTCGGTAGCGGCGCTGGAGGGGGTAAGCTTCGGCATGGCGGCCTGTCCCCACCCCCTCTTTTCCCCTTCCCCTTTTCTTTGTGTTGTTGCGGAACACTTTACAGCGGAAATTCACCTCCACGGAGCCCCTCCGCGGAACCTCTCCGCGGAACACCTCCATGGTGCACTTCATCGCTGAAGTTCACCGCGGACTGTCGCGGATCTGCTCGGGCGAGCCGCGGTCGTGTTGGTCATGCCGGCGTAGAGTCGACATGAAGTGCCTCGAGCTGCCACCTCGGTTGAGTCAATGCGAAACGCATCGGAGTACCGCGAGCTGCCGGGGCACCTCCGGAGGTGTGTTCTGCGACCATAGCAGGGCCGCCATGTCTGTCGACCGCAGAGCTGCCGCGAACTCGCGACGGCAGATCCACCGCTGAGCACCGCTAATGTGTTCCAGAACCGTCGCGGAGCAATTCGATTAGCCGCAAATCCACCGCGGAGCACCACGGATCTGCCGCGGCACTGTCACCCTAGAGTGGCGGGTTCGGAACACCTTGTGTGATCGCGGTGGATTTGTGACACTCCCGGTGCGTTTCGTTGCTGTCCTGGAGCTGCCGCGTTCGTTGAGCCGCAGAGCTCCGCGGAGCATCGCGGAGTCGTTACTGCTTCCGCGGAATGGTCGCCGTGGAGCTATGAAAACTCGTCGCGGAGTTCTTAAAGGAATAGTGGGAACGGTGGTGGGTCCTCCCGGGACTTTTCGCCGAGACAGGGGGCGCTGCTGCGGTGCTCCTCAAGGCAATGGCTACGGTCGCTCACTGCTACGACGGTTACTGCGCCTCTGCTACACAGTTGTGCGAGCACTGGCTCGCCGCTCTGATACCATGAGAGACAGCTTCCTAGCACTGTTGTCGCTGGCGTGGCAGTACAAGCCAGCCAGCGTACTCACTAGCACACACAGGTGGATGTGAGAACAGCAAAGGGGTTGGCTAGGGACACAAACACAAGTTTCAGAAGCTTCAAATATTGAAATATGCAGAAGGAAGTGACAACTGAGGTCTGGGCAACCTAAATAGCATCACGGACCTAGTGCACACACACGCAGCGCACAAGGGCGCTATTATCTAGCAGGACAAAGCAGCGGCAAAAACACAGTTTTGGCCATAATTCCCTGCGGACATGTGAGAACGACGAGCTATTTGAACCACAACAGCCGTGACAACGAGATCTACATCCTGACAGGCTGCACGCCTACGTGGTATGACACAGCACAGATCTAAAAAATACGGAAATCTTCTGGGCGCCCGTGGCCGCTGGCCGCCAGCCTTCTGCCACCGTCGCCAGTCTCAGGGATCTGCACGTGAATGGACATGAGCCGAGGGGTCACCGTAAGTTGTGTACAACACACACAACAACAATAAGTACCTGTCACGGAGCACGGCGGGTGTCATACGCAACACTGATCTATCCTAAAATCTGCCCAAAACCACAGCTTGGGTCGTAACTCTACGCAAATAGGTGAGAACGCTATGTCGTCTGGACCTAGACATGTACGATCACGACTCAAACGCTACGATGGGTCACATGCATGCATCTAGCATCAAACGGCGGACACACAATGTGAAAACATGCAAATCGGGTTCACGGCCAGTCTATTGATAAACTCCTGCGGGATGTAGAAAAACTGTAGGAGAGCCTCGGTGGTGTCCGTAGTTTTTGAACGGTCGTCAATCAGTTCTAAGCTGGTAATCTGTGACCAGATGATGCATCGGTGCTACCAGGGTCAGCATCGGGGATCTGCACGAGTGTGGAGACGGCCAAATGGTCACAGTAAACTTTACAGGTCGAGAAGAACGTCACAAATCGCAACACTCCCCAAAAACCCGATGGTACGTTTGTCCATACACGTGCATTACTGAGATGAGTACAACAACGAGTGCAATGACAAATGTAACACGGACATAGACACACTCCACACTCAACAACTCTCAAGCAACGGGCAAAGCGAAGTAGAACGAATGGTTACGAGGAACTTTCTGCGTGCTATTGCTTTCGTCAAGAACTCAGCACGTTGCATGTCAATGCCAACCCAAATGATGAAGATCACATGTGGCTCCACCAGATCACGCACAAAGTGATGCTCAACCGCAATGTGCTTCGTACAAGCATGAAAGACACCAGAGTTCTCCGCAATTGCAAGAGCACTCTAACGGTCGTTACGAAGCACAATGGCAAGTATCCAGAAACAGGCACTACAGCCATATCACCTCAGCAGCCCCTGCACCCAGAGCAACATCCTCTGCCTCCGATGAGCTACGTGCAATGCAGCCCTGCTTCCCACTGCGCCAACACATAGCAATACCACCGAGCACGAACACGTAACGCGTGCGACTGCGTCTATGTGGGCTCCAGGCCCAGTCTTTGTCAGTGTGGCCATCAAGGACTACCGAACACTACCGGCAAAAGCAGAGTCCGAGGTACGGTGTGGAGACCACGTACCGCACCACTCGCATAACCGTGTGAAGGGCTATAGCGCGTGGAGCCTGCGAAAACTGTGCAAGGAGGTTGACGACAAAGGCGATGTCAAGATGTGAGGTATTGGTCAGGTACACTGGAGATCCGATGAGACGGAGGTACAAGGTCACATCCACTATCTCCCCTAGCTGTGTGGGATCGTCCACTTTCACGACATCCTTTCCGTCAGGCGTGAGAGGTGTGCAAGCCATGGGCACTGCGCCGAGGAGGTCGCTGAAGCGCTCCCCTACAACACGTGCGTATCAAGCTGATGCAGTACTAGAATACGATGTCTGCGGTCTCACACGATTTCCATGCCAAGAAACACCGCTGTAGGACCAAGGTCCTTCATCCTATAGGCAGTCTATAGGAAAACTTTGGCTTTCTTCACGGCCTTCAATGAAGGAGATGAAATCAGAAGGTCGTCCACATAGACTAGGATGGCGGTAAACCGCTAAGGCATCTATCGGATGAAGAGCGAGGGATCTGCCTCGCTCTGTTTTTATTCTGTACGAGTCAGAGTGCCAGTGATCTCTGGTTCCAACACCGAGGAGACTACTTGAGGCCGAATAAGGACTTGCGCAAGTGCCAGACCTTGTCACTGTCCTCAAAGCCAGGTGGCCAAGCTACGTAAATGTCCTCATCAAAAGAGCCATGGAGGAATACATTGTTCACATCCATCTCGTACAGTTGTCAGTCATGGTGAGCCACTACACTGAACAGAGCTTGAGCTCAGGTCATGCGGCCGACAGGGGCAAAGGTGTCAGTGTAATCGATGCCCTCAATCTGAGAGTACCCCTTGACGACCAAGCGAGCCTTGTCGTGTTCTAGTGAGTCATCCAGATTCACTTTCTTGCGAAAGACACACTTGACCTGAATATCCTTCCTCCCAGGTGGAAGGTCGACTAGCTCTAAACTCCGTGCTCTCAGATGGCGCAAATCTCATTCTCGCAGGCAACACGTCAAGCGTCAGCATCTTATAATGAGAGAGCTTCCTTCTGTGTGCCCGGATCAGGCGCCATAGAGGGAGAGCTCTGCATGGCAAGAGCGCATGCCTCAGTGCTAGGTCTGACGACCACAAGACCGGTTGCTGCATCACAAGCGATATGAAGCTCGCGAGTGACAAGGTCGTGCCCTACGGGGCACGTCGGATGTACCTTTGTGGGGCCTTTGTGCCGGGATCATTACTTGCGATGCTACGAGTGGAGCGCCTGGGTGCGGGACCAGACACTCGCTGAGCTCCGGAGTCAAATGGTCGAAGAAAACTGCCAGGCTCACGAGAGTAACCTGGGCTCGAGGGGCGCACCTCAGGTTGAGGAATAGGCACAATCGCAGCGGGAGAGGGCTGAGGCAAGGGAGCTAGTCATGCCGTACGAAGAGATGCATGTGTTGGAGACAGAGCACTCTATGTTTCAGTAGGAGCCGGTGAGGCAGGGCCACGCACAGAGGCAGGAGTACAGGCCGAAACAGGTACGATCATAGGAGTACGCACAAGTACAAGATCATGGGTACCTGTGGAGTGCGAGGGAAGAGGGATAGAAGCCGGCGGTGCTCTAGAGGTCTCTGGGACAACGACGATGATCGCTAGGTCATCAAGAGCCGGAGATCGTGAAGTGGAGGGAGCTCGAAAGAACACATCAGCCTGGAGAGAGGTGCTTGCAGGCAGAGACTCCCCCATCCGTCGAGAAACCTCATACATAGGAACGTGCGTGACGAACAGCGACGTAATCGATGTCAGCTCACGGTAGGTAAGGGAATCAAAGAAAGCCGCATCGCGTGACTCAACAATGCGACGAGGACCGGGGTCCCAAAAGCGCCAAGCCTTCGACCACGGGGAGATGCCTACGAACGCACACAAGCGACCCCGCAGTGAGACCTTCGACCCCTGCTGGTCCTCGGTGTACCACACAGAAGTGAAGGATCCCCAGACGCGAGCGAGGTGCAGGTCAGCACGGTGGCTGAACCAGAGCTCATACAGTGTGACGTGGTCCGGAAGGGGACCGTGCGGAAGGCAGTTCCAGACCCAAGTCATGTAGGTGAAGCCTTCAAAAACGAAGGACTCCAGGAGACCGCACTCAGACTGCATAGCGTGAACCTCATCCTCCATGGTGCGGTTCTTACGCTAAAAAATACCATTCTACTAAGGAGTAGCAGGAGCGGAGGCCTGGCGAAAAATCTCGTGCTCGGCGAAGAAGCTGTCTGTCTCGCCGCCGAAATCCGAGTGGAAGGTGTAGAACGTGTGGCGGGACTGACGCTCAGCCATCACTAACCAGAGGCAAAGCGCAAGGGTGGCGTCACTCTTCTGGCGTAGGCTGTAGACCCACCGCATTCGGGTGAAGTCATCTGTCAGGGTGAGGACGCATCGACCCCGATCGGACAGAGACTAGACAGGAAGAGGACCAAGAAGGTCCGAATAGACTAACTCGAGAGGGCGAAGTGCGCGAGAACGAGAGTCAGGGTAGGTGCAACAATGCATCTTACCTTCAGCGGAGACGAGACACTCGGTTTTGGGTAGCTTCTTGAAAGAAGCCGTGTCAAGACCAAGGGTGGGCTGTATCCAAATGAGCTTCGACAAAGTGTCGCAGCCAACATGACACAGGCGGCAATAAAGCAATTGTTGGTGCTCATGAGACAGAACACCAGTGAAAAAAACATGAGCTGAAGGGGAGAAGAAGCAAGGAGGAGAAGTCCGAGAGACACGATACATGTCATTCAAAACAAAGGCATGAAGAACAATATTACGAGTGTCAATAGCAGTCAAAGTCACGAACTCTGCAATGTGCTCCACAGAGAGTCCCATCAGTGTGCAAACACGAACAAAAAGCTGAGCTCAAGATCAGGCACAAACATCACCTCAGAAAGATACAGAGGGCCGGACGGACCATTGAAACACACAACTTCAACACCCTTGACTGGCAAGGACTGACCAGAGCTTCTGCGGATGAAACGAACAGATGCAACATGGCAGAGAACAACGAAATCACTACGACAAAAGGTCATGTGATAAGTGGCACCAGAATCGATGATTCAAGTGCCACCGGAATCACAACTGGAGGACGTCACTGTACAACAGGCAATGGAACACTTGGCCTCAGACGGACGCTGGGTGGCAGGTGAGGAGGAAAGACAAAGGGCACAAAGGTGAGACTCATAGATCCAATCTGTATAGTCAGGCCCATCGTCATCACATGCCGACTGTGCCCACCCACACGAGTCATCCCGAGCCACAAGAACATATCGACAGACAGCCTGTGAACCACCCTGCTGTGACAACACACTCGCACCTCCCTAAAAGCGAAGCACTAGAAGGTCTCGAAGCTCGGCGATGGTGCGTTCACGTGGGTAGGGGTCGTCGCTGGTCGCCGATGGTAAAGCAGGAACTACTTCGCTCGTGGTCGCCGCGCGCCCGGAGGATGTGCTGCTCAACGTAGACCGTAGTGCATGCTCAACCTGGAGCCCGTGAGTAATCCACACCCAATCGAGAGGCTGCTGGCACTCGGTGTAGCGATAAGCACCGCCACAGTTGTAGTAGTGAATAGAGTGTCCACTGCTACTGCCTGATGATGGCTGCTGTTGTGACTGCTATTGGCCTAAGTCGTACCTCTGTCACTCCTTCCTCCCTTGTGTTGCTGCCGCGACACCCTATGTCACAGTTGGTGTAATCGGGGTGGAAGGGGAAGAGGAGGACGTGGCAGAGGATAAAGATGGAGTCTACATGAGGGGCATCGGTGGTGATGCAATGACTGTTGTAGCAAGGGGGGTCTCCTGATGAGCCTCGGCAGCCTCATGGGCAGAAGTCAGAAAGAGCTGGTGCCCAGGGATGAAGCTGTAGTGAGGTCGAAAAAGGCTCGAGCACGGTGTCGCAGTACCTTGTGAAGATGTCTGTGTGCTCAAGGCAAACTCCGAGCATGATCGTGCGGAGCGTCCACAACTGTGTACCTCCTGAGGTCCCAAGGCGCGTGAAGATGCGCATGGCGCGTCGCCAGTAGTCGGATGCAAGATCGGCAGGCCCCTGACGAAGGGAGTGAAAGGCACGAATGTGCGTGGCGCGGGTGGCGTGCCTCTTTGCAACAAGCAGGGATAATGTTAGGTCCCAACCCCTGCGTGGATTAGCGCGGGTGCCTGTGCCCGCCTCGCCAAGGAACAAGCGAAAGTCGACGATGGTCTCATGCGGCGTGGCGTAGAGAAGTCCGCGCATCGCCCTAGCCGCTGTCAGCACCTATGCTCGGTCCGTCTTCTAAGACGGACTGTGGTAGTAGGGCTACACACCCTGTGAAGAGGATCTCCCAATAGTTAAAACCGTCCTCACTAACATATCGTGGGGGCGGTGTCTCGAACTCCTTGGGTTGCTGCTCCATAAGGAGAGGAATCACAGGCTAGGAAGGACGTAAGATGGGAATGACACCAGGAAGAGGGAAGTCACTGGGGTGGATGTCAGGCAACGATCGAATCTCCAAAAACCAAGATGTGTGTGGGTCCTAAGAGCTTGTCTGAAGTTGGCGATGACGCTCCTGAAGCACACGAATCTTGCGCTCGGGGGAATCGCCCTCCATGACTGGCATATCATGATCCTCATCCCAAGGATCAAGAGGTGGCGGGTCGGCTCCAACTCCTGTCTCCAGTGCTGGAGCTGACTGCTGTGTAGAGGGTACGACACCGGCCGCTCCCTCAGGGGTCTATCATGGGGTCGTGGAATGACCCTGAAGAAGCTCAGTGAGTGTACGGATGAGGTGAGTCTGCTCCTGCTGCGGGCGACGCATCTCGTCGTGCTGGCTCCGTAGGTCCTCAACAGCCTGCCAATGTGGGCCCATGACCCTTGAGGAGGAAGAAGAGGGATCGAGTATCCTTTTCCCCTTATCACTGGACGAAGCCATGTCACATTTCATTATGGGCTGAGACATCAACGTGGTCGAATTACGAGAAAGTCACCATATCTCGAGGAGTTGAAACGCTGGCAAATTTTTACTGTCCGGCCATAATTTAACTATGGAAAGTGCTGACGTCAGCAGGAAGTTGCTGACGTCAACATGACCTGATGACATCAGCAAGGAAAAATGATGACGTCAGCTCCCCTCCCTTTTTTGTCAATCCTCGCGGTTGCTGCGCGAGCAGGCGGTCGCTCCGTAGCACCCGAGCGGAAGTTGCGTGAAAGCTGTGCAGTAGCTTCCGCTCAGCTACTGCTGCTACTGCTTCATCAGCTGCAGCAGCAGCCATGCGGCTGCGTGCGCAGCTGTGGCAGTAGCTGTGTGCTGCTGCTACTGCTGCTGTTGTTGCACGCTACTGCTGCCGCCGCGCGCTCCTACCTCTGCTCCTGCTATGATGCCATTGTTGCTGCTACCATTGCTACTGCCGTTGCTGTTACGCTGCTGTTGTGTTGCTGGCGCCGCTGCTCCTGTCACTACTACTGCGCTGCTGCTGTGCTGCTGCCACCGTGTGCTGCTGCCGCCATGTGCTGCTGCAGTGCTGCTACCACCGTGTGCTACTACCGCCGCGCGCTACTGCCGCCGCTGCTGTTACTACTGTTGCTTCACTGTTGCTGTGCTGTTGCTTAGTGCTGTTGCTGCTGCATGTGCTAATGTCGGCAATCGCTGGCGACTACAGCCTATTGCAGCTGTTGCCTGCTGCCGTTAGCGACTATTGTTGATGAAGTCTCACGTGATGATGGTGAGCGACGTGGATGGCAGTCGGCTTACGTCGATAGGTCCCTGTGGATCTGTTGCAGCGGTGACTCTCACTGTTGCTGCTCTGCTGCATCTTTGCTATGCAGCACGGTGAGAACTGTCTCACCGTTCTGATACCATGAGAACATGCGTAGAAGCTTCCTAGCAACATTGCGGCCGACTAGGCGTCAGTGCGTGGTCAGATAGTGATGATAGTCACAAGTCGTGCACACAACGGCAAGGGTCTGGCTAGGACACACAAGTCAAAGTGTCAGAATGCTTCAATAGCATTTGGAGAGAGAAATGACAAATGACAGGTCCATGGCATAAGTACTTGCCGTAGCGCATGGCGGGTGTCGCACGCGGCAGTGCAAGATGTGTCCTAAAACCGGCCCAAAACCACTGTTTTGGCTGTAACTCTGCGCAGACATGTCAGAATTCTACGCCGTTTGGACCTAGACGTGGAGGATCACAACCCGGACGCCACGACTGGTCACATGCATGAATCCAGCATCAAATGGTGGAAACACAATGCAAAAATATGCAAATCGGGCTCACGGCCAGTCCACCGATAAACTCCTGCGTATTGAGGTCCCGGGTAGCGTCCGGAGCTCTGGAACGGTCGTCGATCAGCTCCTAGCTAGTAGTCCACCACCAGATAACACACCGGTACCGCTAGGGTCCGCATCATGGATCTGCACGAGTATGGACACGGCCGAGTGGTCACAGTAAACTGTACAAGTCAATAGGAACGTCACAAATCACAACAGGGAGGGGGGGGGTTGGGTTGGAGATAGGGTGAAGAAATGGGGATGGCGAGAACGAGGGGCCGAGGCTGGAGAAAAGGGAAGATAATGGAAAGGGAGATGGAGAAATGGACGGGTGGAGAATGGGGGTAATTAATGCAAGTGGATAAGGGAAGGTGGGAATGTAGGCTACAACAATTGTTTGCACTCTAGCACAAGCTTTGCATTGAGCTGTTTGTATAGATGATGTTCTATCCGCTGTGCTGTAAAAAGGAGGACCTACACGATTAAACAACCCTGAGAAGAAGAAGCAATCTGTACCTCTATTTGATAAAAGCTGAAGATGTGAAGAAGCCACCAAAGAAAAGAAGGTGGGAATGCAGTGGGTGCCATTTGAACAACTCACTCGCGCACTACCTAATGCTTGTCCCTAACCTGCTTGAGAGGAGGGAGGAAAGAGGAAGTCATCATGCACAATGTTCGAGTTTGGTCACATCCAGAAAGTTAAGAACTCTTAAATTCTTGAATTAATCTCGGATTTCAAGACGAGGTGGAGATGAACTCGAGACACTTTGAGAAATGACCGGTATTCGGGGCACCACAATAACTCTTGGATGAGAACAAGTTTGAGGTGAGATGAATCTTATCTCGTCTTGTCTTAAACTCCTGCTAGTGGAAACTTGACGTGGTGAGGTATGTTGCCAAGTGTGAAGCCTGGGAGTGCGTTATTGTGTAAAGCCCAGGATTATCGTGGCAAGTATCTTGACTGGAGTGGTGAAAGACACACAAATCACCTCTTGACTCTCCCCATCCACTAACTATCATTGCGGGAAGTAAAGCTCTTGCATACAACATCTGCATACACCCTGTTGGTTATGAGTGCAACACAAATGACCTCTTGGCTCTGTATACACACACACACACACACACACACTCACACCCTCACACTTGCACACACTCACACACACACGCACACACTCACACACACACACACACACACACACACACACACATATACACAGACACACACGGAGCGCATAATGTTGGCTCCAGAGCGAAATGCTCAAGTGGCGATTACATCACCAACACCAGATTTATGGAGAGCTTGCATGTAGTGGTGAAAGCTGACATGCTTGATGCTTTTGTAGCTTTGCATGAGGCA
>SZWC01001654.1:86573-108808 GCA_023375785.1 Penium margaritaceum
TAAGCAGCTCTCAATGCATAGCGCACAGCAAAGGACAAATCACGCCGTGAGCAAGATGACCAAGACACATTTCTTGACCATATCGTTGACTTGGTCCTCAACCGCTTGTAGCCCACATTGGGCGCCATCCCTTCTGTATCCACTGCTGCTGGCGTTGATGCTACATTGTCTATTTCTCCCAGTTCCTTATCTTCCACATCTGGTGCTGTCCAAACTGGTCCTCCTGCTGTCGCTGCAACCAATAGCGCAGCCACTGCCAAAGCCCTTGCATCTTCCTTTCAGTGTTGGAGCAACTTCAACACGCCGCCACATCACGTCAATCCTAATCCCACCTTCTCTTCCTAGGAAATACGCTTCATCGCGTGGGCCTAGAACGAGCTGCTGTGGGAATGCTACCATGCTCCCAATCCATTCGCCAACCCTCCCTTTTTGCCTCTTGAGTTAGAGGCAGCCAAAGCAGTTTGCTTACTCATCAAGGGGGCGAGACGATCTCACTGATGAGATCGGCTCTTACAACTCTGACACCGCATGCCAAACGCTTGTTGACCAAGTTGCTGCCCATGCACTCATCAAACGCCGCACCACAGTGACTAGTCATAAAACACAGAGCATGCTCACTATTCAGTTCAACACACTGTCCATTCTCGCTGACGAGACAGCTGATGTCTACTGGACGCACATTCTCCGACTTCTGTGTTACTTGGCAAGGCAGCCCCTAGCTAGCTCTCAGTCATTCTCTCCAATTTCATAGCCTCATCCTCGAGCTCTCTATCATCTTCAGAGAAGTCAAAGCATTTGATCTTGAGCGCATGGCTGCCCAGTCAATTCCCCCTAATGCTCCCCTTAGCATAAGGGCTTGTCGGGAGTTCACGACCTAGCGTCTCACCGATTGGTGGAGCACTTTGTAGAACAGACGCCTTCACCGTGCTATCGTCGTGGCAACCGTAACAGCACACACTTTGCTAGCCACTCCCTCCACTTCTGCCTCCACTTCTTCTTCTTCCAACTAATCGTCAGCCACATCTTTGGCTACGCCGGGTGCCGGTTGGGGTCGCAAAATGGGGAAAGGTAAATTTTCAGGTGGAGGGCAATCTAGTGGGCAGAGCGGCCGTGGCAGAAGTAAGTCCTCTGACCCCTTGCGTCTTCATCCTCCTCCTCTAGAACCGTCACGCGCTAGAACTGTGGCGCTGTTGGGCACGTTATACCAAAGTGCCCCTCTCCTCCACATGATGCATTCCTTTCATCCGCCATGCGTGCCCATTGGACACGTTCGTCTAGTAGGGGCGGCACCTCTAAGTGGGCTTCTCCGGTGTTTGCCCCCGCTAGTCCTAGTCCAACATTTACAGATGCTGTCCTAACCACCTCCACTACACCACCCCCACCATCCTTTTTTTGGGGGTGGCCTTCCACGTTCGAGGGCCCCTCCCTTTATGGGCCTCCTACCGGCCCGTATACTCCTCCTCCCTAGGTATCTTCTGACTACTTCCACCGGCATCCACCCTCTGGAGTCCTAATTGATCCTGGCTTGTTAGAAGACGCTCGTCAGCTGGGCTCAACACTCTCTCATGTTGTTCACCAGCATCACCTTCATGACCAGGGAGGTGAGAGTGCATGTTCAGGTTTGAGGTGACTTACGTGTGAGTCTGACTGTGNCGCTAGAACTTTGGCGTTGTTGGGCACGTTATACCAAAGTTCCCCTCTCCTCCACATGATGCATTTCTTTCATCCGCCATGCGTGCCCATTGGACACATTCGTCTAGTAGGGGCGGCACCTCTAAGTGGGCTTCTCCGGTGTTTGCCCCCGCTAGTCCTAGTCCAACATTTACAGATGCTTTCCTAACCACCTCCACTACACCACCCCCACCATCCTTTTTTTGGGGGTGGCCTTCCACGTTCGAGGGCCCCTCCCTTTATGGGCCTCCTACCGGCCCGTATACTCCTCCTCCCTAGGTATCTTCTGACTACTTCCACCGGCATCCACCCTCTGGAGTCCTAATTGATCCTGGCTTGTTAGAAGACGCTCGTCAGCTGGGCTCAACACTCTCTCATGTTGTTCACCAGCATCACCTTCATGACCAGGGAGGTGAGAGTGCATGTTCAGGTTTGAGGTGACTTACGTGTGAGTCTGACTGTGCCCTTCGTGGCTCATGTATGGTCGAGTTCTGGATAGTCTGCCTATTGATGCTCCTTGGATTGAGCATTGGCAGTCCGTTCATTTTGCTCAATGCCTTGCTGCTTGTAGCCAGTGGATTACATCTAGTCTTGCACTCATGGCTGTTAGTCATGTCCCCTCTTTTGTACGCTCCTCCAGGGGGTTCTTGATACTTCACTCTGGGGCTACTCACCGTATGACTTCTTCATACTTCACTCTGGGGCTACTCACCATATGAGATCTTCTTCATCTCCCTGGGTTGCGTTGGCTCTGTCCAGTTTGTTCACAAAGGCTCCGACCAGCTTCTTCCAGTTCAGGGTGTCAGTGTAGTTTGCTTTACGGGACCTTGGAGGAGGCTCTTTCTGCCTGATGTGTTGTACATGCCTTTTGTATGTTTCGGTCTGCTCTATGTCACAACTCTCAACGACAAGGGCATGGAAGTCTCATCCAGCTGTGCCATTGCAACTGTGTCCCATCACACCTATTGGACACAGGCCAAGTTCACAAGCATCCGGACAATCCTCGCGGTGACAGCAGCGAAGGACATGGAGATCCACCAAATGGATGTCAAGATGGCATTTTTGAATGGCATCATCAACAAGGAGATCTACCTTGAGGTGAGGGAGGGGGTGGATGCACCGGAGGGGAAGGTGTGCAAGCTGCGGAAGGCCTTGTACGGGCTAAAACAGGCGCCAGGTGCTGGTACCAACAGATGGACGGCTACATGGCGGAGCTCGGCTTCAAGCACTGTGAGTCAGACCACATTGTGTACGTACGGCACAGCAAGGGAATCCATCAGATTGTCTCACTCTGCGTGGACGACCTGATCTTGTGCTCATCAGATCTGGCGGCTTTGTAATAGCTCAAGGAGCAGCTGAGCAGCAGATTTAAGATGACGGACATGGAGGAGCTGGAGTACTACCTCGGGGTGAGCATCACGCAGAACTGGAGGGCGCGTACGCTCAAGCTAGGGCAGGCCAAGTACGTGGCCGAGGTCTTGAAGCGGTACGGCATGGAGGACTACGAACGAGTGGGCAGTCCGTTCTCCACAAGCTGTGAGCTAAGTGCGGCAATGGCGCCGCAAACTAAATAGGAGAAGGAGGACATGGGGGAGGTGTCCGACTAATCTGTGGTGGGCAGCCTGATGTTGGCCATGGTGGCGACTTGGTCGGACCTGGCCTACGCGGTGGGTTAGGTGAGCAGGTACGTGGCCAATCTTGGGCCACTACAGTGGAAAGCGGTGAAGCGCATCCTCCGGTACTTGCAGGCAACGCGGCACACGTGCCTGAAGTACGATGGGAAGGGGAGGTCAGACCCCTTTCGGCTGGTCTGCTACACTGACGCGGACTACGCCGACGATGTGGACAAGAGGAAGTCCACTTCTGGCTATGTTTTCCTCCTCGCAGGTGCAGCAGACTCATGGTGCAGCACGAAGCAAGACTGCGTCGCCACCTCCACAGTGGAGGCGGAGTACATCGATCTGGCCGAGGTGGTCAAGGAAGCAGTGTGGCTCCGTGAATTGCTGGGGGAGCTGGGCGTGCCATAGCAGGGGCCTACGGTGGTCCAAGAGGACAACACCATCTCCATCTTGTTGACCAATAACCCGACAAATCACAGGAGGACGAAACACATCCATGTGCGCTACCAATATGCGTGCGACATGGTGGAGAAGGGACAGGTTGCGCTGCAGCATTGCAGCACAAAGCACATGCTTGCAGATTGCTTGACCGAGGCGCAGCCCCAGGATTGGCACATGATCGGCCTTGCTAGGCTTGGGTTGACAAGCTGTGAAAGGCTTGAAGGCACAGGAGCAGACGAGTGAGAATGAGAATGAGGCATCCGGCATGGAAGGTACACTGGGGAGATTGTTAAAAAGTGCTCCTGCTATGGATACCGCATGTCGTTTTCCTGGTTTGACCAATATAGAGTGGTTGAACGTCTAATCTGATTATGTGTTTGGACTCCTTGGATTTTCCCATGCGGTTGCAAGCTTTCATTTGCTCGATTTGGTTGAGAATTCAGAAAATTAGCCCCATCCGAAGTTCGGGTGGATAGCGGGTGGAATCTGGTACCCGCCATAAGTGGCAGGATAATCCACCGCCAGTGATCCGAGTTCGTCTCCAATGGACTCCAAAGGCACATGGGCTATGAAGGAATGGATGTGGATGGTCTCCTGGACCAGGGTGAGCCCCTCCCAATGTTGGAATGACAGGAATGGCGCTTCGACAGGCCACCGTCGAAGCGCCTCCTGTCACTCCCGTTCGTGGGCATGGTGGGCGGCTCGGCTCCACCAAGGGTTACTTTGACGGTCGTAGCAGGGGCTCTACTGCTCTGTTTTGGGCATGCTTGGATGTGTTGGAAAGCTTAGATCACAAGCTATAAGAATCCCATGTAATCTCACTAAACAACTAAGAACTAGTCTCACTAAATAACTAACCATTAATGGTCCTCAGCCTTTCTTCGTTTTCACAATCTGTATTCTGCCAGAATTCTTCTCCTTTGGTGTTGTGGCCACCCAAAGCACACCCCCTTGGAAGTCTCTTTGCACTATGTAGCCGTGGACACTTCTGGTGGATCACAGTGCACCACAAAAGCATTCTTGACAGTTGTCACGGGATTTTGCAGTCTGCATCCGTAGCATCGCAATGTTCTTCATCAATGGTCGTGTTATTTTTTCTCTTTCTAGGCATGTCGTGACTCCTTCGTCATGGTACATGTAATACGTTGTGGTGTCAAGTTAGTCGTAATGTGCATAGGTGTCGTTTTCACAGGAATTTATGCATCGCATACTTGGCACAACTCTTTGGTATAGAACAACAGTTGCAAGGACCCTCAACAAAGTTGACAAGAAGGTTATGCCTTTGTATCGTACAAAGTTAAAGTCATGCAACGACCGCCATTGATAGACACTTGTGACGACAACATTTTGCCTCTTCCATAAGGTACATTGTGCATCAGAGCACTTTTGCACATTGTTTGTGAGTAGAATGTGAGACAAGGTCGATAGCGCGTGGGGTTGGGGTGCAATGGGGAGCTACCTATCCAAAGTGGGTCATTGTAACACCATTTGGCCGGTGAACCTGCGGAAGATCGACGCAGTCTTGGTTCTTGTGACGGGCTTGTGAAGTCTGCATCTGTAGCCTCGTAATGTTCTTCATCAATGACGCTGCTTTCTTTTTTCCTTTCTAGGCATGTCGTGACTCGATCGTCGTGGTACAAGTACTATGTTGTGGTGTCAGATTAGTCGCACTGTGCATAGGTGTTGTTTTACGAGCATTTATGCATCACACACTCGGCACAATTCTTCGGTATGGAACAACAGTTGCAAATACCCTCGAAAACATTGACAAGATGGTCATGCCTTTGTATCGACAAAGTGAAAACCATGCAATGATTGCCATCAATGCACACATGTGACGGCAATATTCTGCCTCTTTCACAAGGTACGTTATGCATCAGAGCACTTTTACACACTGTTTGTGAGTAGAATGCAAGACTGCATCAATATCATGTGTCCTTGGGGTACAATGGGGAGCTACCCATCCAAAGTGTGTCATTGTATGACGGTTGGACCAGTGATCATGCGGAGGATGAGCACAGTCTTGGTTCTTGTGACGGGCTTGTGAAGTCTTTATCCGTAGCATCGTAATGTTCTTCATCGATGGCCGTGCCTTTTTTAACTTTGTAGGCATTTTCTGACTCGTTTGTCGCGGTGCAAGTAATAGGTCATGGTGTCAGCTTACTCGCATTGTGCATAAGTGTGGTTTTCACGGGCATTTCTGCATCGCACACTCGGCACAACTCTTGGGTATGGAACAACAATTGCAAGGGACCTGAACAGAATTGACAAGACGGTCATGCCTTTGTATAAACAAAGTGAAAGTCATGCAACGACCGCCATCAATGGACACATGTGACTACAATGTTCTACCTCTTCTACAAGGTACGTTGTACGTCAGAGCACTTTTGTATAGTGTTTGTGAGTAGAATGTTAGGCAGGGTCGAATTGCGCGTGGAATTGGGGTACAATGGGGAGTTACCCATCCAGAGTGTGTCATTGTACTACGGTTGAGCCGGTGAACCTGCGGAGGATCGATGCAGTCTTGGTTCTTGTGACCGGCTTGTGAAGTCTGCTTGTGTAGCGTCATAATGCTCTTCATCAATGGCCCTGCCTTTTTTCCCTTTCTAGTCATACCGTGACTCGTTCGTCGTGGTACAAGTACTACGTCGTGGTGTCAGCTTAGTCACACTGTGTATAGGTGAAATTTTCACGGGCATTAAGGAATCGCACACTCAACACAACTCTTCAGCATAGAACAACAGTTGCAAGGACCCTCAAAGTTGACAAGATGGTTATGCCTTTGTATCGTACAAAGTGGAAGTCATGCAACGACCGCCATCGATGGACACTTGGAAGGACAACGTTCCTTCCACAAGGTACGTTGTGCATTAGAACACTTTTGCACATTGTTTGTGAGTAGAATGTGAGACAGGGTTGATAGCCCGTGGCGTTGGGGAACAATGGGGAGCTATCCATCCACATTGTGTCATTGAACCACGGTTGGGCCGGTGAACATGCTGAGATTGATGTAGTCTTGATTCTTGTGAAGGCCTTGCGAAGTCTGCATCCGTACCGTTGCAATGTTCTTCATCGATGGTCGTGCTTTGTTTCTGTTTCTAGGCATGCTGTGACTCATTCGTCGTGGTATAAGAAATAATTCTTGGTGTCAGCTTTGTCGCACTGTGCATAGGTGTCATTTTCACGGGCATTTATGCATGTCAGTCTCAGCACAACTCTTCGGTATGGAACAACAGTTGCAAGGACCCTTGATAATGTTGACAAGACGGTCATGCCTTTGTATCAACAAAGTGAAAGTCATGCAACAACCGCCATCAATGGACACATGTGACGACAACGTTCTGCCTCTTCCATAAGGTACGTCATGCATCAAAGCACTTTTGCACTGTGTTTGTGAGTACAATGTGAGAGAAGATCAATTGCGCGTGGTGTTGGGGTAAAATAGGGAGCTACCCATCCAGAGTGTGTCATTGTACCACGGCTGGGCCGAGAATCAATGCGGTCTTGGTTCTTGGGACTGGCTTCTGAGTTTTGCATCCGTAGCGTCACAATGTTCTTTATCGATGGCTGTGTTTTTTATTCTCTTTCTAGGCATGCCATGACTCGTTGGCCGTGGTAGAAGTAATACGTCGTAGTATCAGCTTAGTCGCACTATGCATAGGTGTCGTTTTCATGAGAATTTATGCATCGCACACGCGGCACAACTCTTTGGTATAGAACAACAGTTGTAAGGACCCTCAAAGTTGACAAGACGGTCATGCCTTTGTATCATACAAAGTGAAAGTCATGTAACAACCGCCATCAATGGACACTTGGGACGACAACGTTTTGCATCTTCTATAAGGTAAGTTGTGCATCAGAGCACTTTTGTACATTGTTTGTGAGTAGAACATGAGATAAGATCGATAGCGCATGGCGTTGGGGTACAATGGGGAGCTACCCATGCACAGTGTGTCATTGTGCCACGATTGGGCCGGTGAACTTGCAAAGATCAACGCAGTCTTGGTTCTTGTGAAGGTCTTGTGAAGTCTGCATCCGTAGCGTCGCAATGTTCTTCATCGATGGCCGTGCTTTGTTTTCTCTTTCTAGGCATGCTGTGACTCGTTCGTCGTGGCACAAGTAATACGTCGTGGTGTCAGCTTAGTCGCACAGTGCATAGGTGTTGTTTTCACGGGCATCTATGCATCTCAGACTCGGCACAACTCTTTGGTATGGAACAATAGTTACAAGGACCCTCGGTAAAGTTGACAAGACGGTCATGCCTTTGTATAAACAAAGTGAAAGTCATGAAACAACCGCCATCAATGGACACATGTGACGACAAAGTTCTGCCTCTTCCACAAGGTACGTTGTGCATCATAGCACTTTTGCATACCGTTTTTGAATAGAATGTGAGAGGGGATCAATAGCGCATGGTATTGGAGTACAATGGGGAGCTACCCATCCAGATTCTGTCATTGTACCACGGTTGGGCGGGTGAACCTGCAAAGGATCAACACAGCCTTGGTTCTTGTGACGGGCTTGTGAAGTCTACATCCGTAGTGCCGCAATGTTCTTTATCAATGGCCGTACTTTTCTTTCTCTTTCTAGGCATGCCATGACTCGTTCGTCGTGGTACAAGTAATACATTGTGGTGTCAGCTTAGTCGCACTTTGTATAGGTGTCATTTCCACAGGCATTTATGCATCGCACACTCGGCAAAAATCTTTGGTATAGAACAATAGTTGCAAGGACCTTGACAAAGTTGACAAGATGACCATGCCTCTGTATCGACAAAGTGAAAGTCATGCAACGACCGCCATCAATGGACACATGTGACGACAATGTTCTGCCTTTTCCACAAGGTACGTTGTGCATCAGAGCACTACTGTACAATGTTTGTGAGTAGAATGTGAGACAGGGTCGATAGCGCATGGAGTTGGAGTACAATGGGGAACTATCCATTGAGAGTGTATCATTGTACCACGGATGGGCTGATGAACCTGCGGAGGATCAACGTAGTCTTGGTTGTTGTGACAGGCTTGTGAAGTGTGCATCCGTAACGTCACAATGTTTTTCATCAGTGGCCGTGATTTTTTTATCTTTCTAGGTATGCCGTGACTTGTTTGTCGTGGTACAAGTAATACGTCGCACTGTCAGCTTAATCACAGTGTGCATAGGTGTCATTTTCACGGGCATTGATGCATCTCATACTCGGCACAACTCTTCGGTATGGAACAATAGTTGCAAGGACCCTCGAAGACGTTGACAAGACGGTCGTGCCTTTGTATCAACAAAGTGAAATTCATGCAATGACTGCCATCAATGGACACATGTGACAATAAAGTTCTGTCTCTTCCACAAGATACGTTGAGCATCAGAACACTTTTGCACATTGTTTGTGAGTAGGATGTTAGATAGGGTCGATAGCGCGTGGTGTTAGGGTACAATGGGGAGCTACCCATCCAGAGTGTGTCATTGTACCATGGTTGGGCAGAGGATCAACGCCGTCTTGGTTTATGTGACGGGCTTGTCAAGTCTGCATCCGTAGCGTCGCAATGTTCTTCATCGATGGCCGTGTTTTTTTTTTCACTTTATAGGCATGCCATGACTCGTTTGTCGTGGTACAAGTAATACGTCGTGGTGTCAGCTTAGTCGCACTATGCAAAGGTGTTATTTTCACGGGTGTTTATGCATCGCACACTCGGCACAACTCTTCGATATGGAACAACAGCTGTAAGGACCTTCAAAGTTGACAAGACAGTCATGCCTTTTTATCGTAAAAAGTGAAATTCATTCAACGACCGCCATCAATGAACACTTATGATGACAAGGTTTTGCCTCTCCCACAAGGTAAGTCGTGCATAAGATCACTTTTGCATATTTTTTGTGAGAAGAATGTGAGACAGGGTTGATAGCACGTGGCGTTTGGGTACAATGGGGAGCTACCCATCCAGAGTGTGTCATTGTACCACTGTTGGGCTGGTGAACCTGCTAAGATTGACGCAATCTTGGTTCTTGTGAAGGGCTTGTGAAGTCTGCATCACAATGTTCTTCATCGATGGCCTTGCTTTATTTTCTCTTTCTAGGCATGACGTGACCCGTTCGTCGTGGTACAAGTAATACGTCGTGGTGTCTGCTTAGTCGCACTATACATAGGTGTCATTTCATGGGTGTTTATGAATCTCAGACTCGGCACAACTCTTCGGGATGGGACAACACTTGCCAGGACCCTTGGTAAAGTTGACAAGACAGTCATGCCTTTGTATCGACAAAGTGAAAGTCATGCAACGACCGCCATCAATGGACACATGTGATGACAAAGCTCTGCCTCTCCCACAAGGTACGTTGTGCATCAGAGCACTTTTGCACACTGTTTGTGAGTAGAATGTGAGACAGGGTCGATAGCGCGTGGTGTTGGGGTACAATGGGAAGCTACCCGTCCAGAGTATGTCATTCTACCACGGTTTGTCCGGTGAACCTGCGGAGGATCAATGCAGTCTTGGTTCTTGTGATGGGCTTGTGACGTCTACATCCGTCGCATCGCAATGTTCTTCATCAATGGCCGTGCTTTTTTTTCTCTTTCTAGGCATGCCATGACTCGTTTGTCCTGCTACAAGTAATACTTTGTGGTGTTAGCTTAGTCGCACTTTGTATATGTGTCGTTTTCACGGGCATTTATGCATTGCACACTCGGCACAACTCTTTGGTACGGAACAACAGTTGTAAGGACCCTTGACAAAGTTGACAAGACGGCCACGCCTTTGTATCGACAAAGTAAAGGTCATGCAACGACCGCCATCAATGGATACATGTGACGACAGCATTCTGCCTCTTCCACAATGTATGTTGTGCATCAGAGCACTTTTGCACAATGTTTGTGAGCAGAATGTGAGATAGGGTCGATAGCGCGTGGCATTGGAGTACAATGGGGAGCTACCTATCCAGAGTGTGGCAGTGTACCACGGATGGGCTGATGAGCCTGCGGAGGATCAACGCAGTCTTGGTTGTTATGAAGGGCTTGTGAAATGTGCATCCGTAGCGTTGCAATGTTCTTCATCGATGGCCATGCTTTTTCTATCTTTCTAGGCATGCCGTGACTTCTTCGTTGTGGTACAAGTGATACGTCTTGGTGTTAGCTCAGTCACACAGTGCATAGGTGTCGTTTTAACGAGCATTAATGCATAGCACACACTCCACGGCTCTTCGGTATGCAACAATATTTGCACGAAACCTCGACAATGTTGACATGACATCAAACAACGTAACGTGCAAAGTCACATCTGTTCCTCAACAGGTGACTATGGATCATTTTGACATCATTAACAGTACTCAATACGTACATAATAACTTCATGACAAAGACTATACATCAGGCGACCATGGCGGTGCAAACCCAAGACAACAGCAAGGTAAGGAGGTAAGTGTAATGTACCATCAATCTTTGCCTGTTGGGATGATGCAAGGAGACATCACTTCCCAAAAACCCATCAGAGGTTGACTTGGAGCTATACTGATCCATCTCGTACGCACCATATGGGTGGCATAGTTCCACAACATAGGTGCACACTTAAACGAATACACGAACCAAAGCAGATAGAAAGATAACAAGGTAGTGAGGTAAAAATGTAGATAGGTAGATAGATAGGGAGGTGGTTAAAGTTTTGGGTGATGTATGGGTAATGCTGCCAAATTTTTCTCGGCCACAAATGCTCCAGTGCCCATGGTTTCGTTCGTTGTATCCGCGGTGTCCATAGTCAAAAAACGAACCGACAGCGGTGTCGAGAGTCGAAAACGGAAAGACGGCGCTGTCCATAGTCGAAAACGACATGACAGCGGTGCCCATGTTTTTCATCGTGCAAGCGAAACCCGAAGAAAAAAAAAGGAAAAAAAAAAAGAAAAGACAACAGTACCCNAGTGCCCATGGTTTCGTTCGTTGTATCCGCGGTGTCCATAGTCAAAAAACGAACCGACAGCGGTGTCGAGAGTCGAAAACGGAAAGACGGCGCTGTCCATAGTCGAAAACGACATGACAGCGGTGCCCATGTTTTTCATCGTGCAAGCGAAACCCGAAGAAAAAAAAAGGAAAAAAAAAAAGAAAAGACAACAGTACCCATGCCCTTGAAGTCAGACTAAGCCGACTTTGAGGGCGAAGTGGACGACGCTGACACTAGCATCGCCGATGTCATAATTAACCCTGTCGCGAGTTTTGGAGGTCGCAAGTGCAAGCTCCAAAACTTGCGACAGGGTGCGCCACATCTCGCCAACCCCCCGAATAACCGACAAACCCCCTAGTTACACTGGGGGGTTTGGGTTTTATTTTTTTACTTGCCCGGGCATCTGCCGAGTCCCACGGTAGCGAGGCCCGGCAGATTCCCTTTCTTCTATCATACGTGCGCCGCATCTCGCCAACCCCCCCAATAACCGACAAACCCCCTAGTTACACTCGGGGGGTTTGGGTTTTTTTTTTCTTTACTTGCCCAGGCATCTGCCGGGCCCCACGGTAACGGGGCCCGGAAGATTCCCTTCCTTCTGTCACACATGCGCCGCATCTTGCAAACCCCCGACTAATGTCCGACAAACCCCCTTGTTTAATCAGGGGATTTGGGTTAGATTTTTTCACTTGCCCGGGCTCCTGCCGGACCCCGCGGTAGCGGGACCCGGCAGATGCCTTTTCGTCCATTACAGCGTGCGCCAAATCCTGCAAACCCCCCCAAGCCAACGAGAAACCCCCTAGTTTACATGGGGGGTTTGGCATGGTCATCACGAGCTTGCAGAGAGGTTTCAACGTGAAACTCCTCCTGCGAGCTCGCGACGACCGGCGAAGCTTGAAGTAAAAGAACATGTCAAATGTGATATATACATGAAAAATGTATCAGCCGTACCCGTTTTCGCTCGCACGCCGAAAAACATGGGTACCTCTGTCATGTCGTTTTCGACTATGGACAGCGCGGTCTTTCCGTTTTTGACTCTGGACACCGCCGTTAGTTCATTTTTTACCATGGACACCGCAGCTTTATCTGGCAAAACGATGGGTATATCACTACTCCGCCCAATTTTCTCAAGGTGGCATGCATTACATGCGCAACAATAGCGATCTACAGGGGTGAAAAGGTATAGAGGTAGGCAGCTAGAAAGGTAGTTACAGTGATCCAGGTGTAGGGAAAATGCTGTCCGAGTTTGTTTGGCTTAGCTTGCGTTAGAGTTACACACACAAGAAAGTAGACAGGTATGAAGGTAGACAGGTAGACAAGTAGAGAAGTGCATAAAGTGTTCAGGTGTACGAGAAATGCTGGCCATTTCTTTTTTAGGTAGAATTAGTTAAAGGTACACAGGTAACAACGTACATAACTCAAAATTTACAAGGTTAAACACGTAAAGGGTACCAAAAAATTCTAGCCGTTGGGGAAACATTAAGAAAACATTCTCGGGCTACATAGATAAAAGATGTCACCGTATACAAAGAGAATTTTTGTCACAGTAGTCCAGCTACATTGCACTTGGTTCCGAAATGTCCACAGGTTTGCCCCACAAAAAGTTGCCAGAAATACATTTGGTTAGCACCAAATGCTCCGGTGCCCATCATTTCAGTCGATATATCCGCGGTGTCCATAGTCAAAAACAAACCGACAGCGGTGTCCAGAGCCGAAAACGGAAAGACGGCGCTGTCCATAGCCAGAAACGACATGACAGCGGTGCCTATGTTTTTCGTCATGCAAGCGAAAACAAAAAGAAAAAAAGAAAGACAACTGTACCAACGCCCTCAAAGTCAGACTTCGTCGACTTCGAGGGCGAAGTGGACGACGCTGACACTAGCATCACCAATGTCAGAAGTAACCCTGTCATGAGTTTTGGAGGTCGCAAGTGCAAACTCCAAAACTCGCGACAGGGTGCGCCGTAACTCGCAAACCCCCCCAATATCAGAAAAACCCCCTAGTTACACTGGGGGGTCTGGGTTTTAATTTTTTTACTTGCTCGGGCATCTGCCGGGCCCAGCGGTGGCGGGGCGCGGCAGATTCCCTTTCTTCTATCACACGTGCACCGCATCTCGCAAACCCCCGACTAACATCCGACAAACTCCCTAGTTTAACTAGGGGGTTTGGGTTATGTTTTTTCACTTGCCCGGGCACCTGCCAGGCCCCGCGGTAGCAGGACCCGGCAAATGCCCTTTCGTCCATCACAACGTGCGCCAAATCCTGCAAACCTCTCCAAACCAACGACAAGCCCCCTATTCTACATGGAGGGTTTGGCAGGGTCATCGCCAGCTTGCAGGGAGGTTTTGTCGTGAAACTCCTCCTCAGATCTTGCGACGACCGGCGAAGCTCAAAGTAAAAAAACATGTTAAATGTGATATATACATGAAATATATGTTAGCCGTGCCCGTTTTCGCTCGCACGCCGAAAAACATGGGGACCACTGTCAAGTCGTTTTTAACTATGGACCATGCGGTCTTTTTGTTTCCGACTCTGGACACCGCCGTCAATTCGTTTTTTACTGGGACGGAGTTGTTATATTTCCATCGTTTCGTTCGATAAATTTCCGGTGCCCATAGTCGAAATCGAACCGACTGCGGTGTCCAAAGTCGAAACCGAGACGCATGCGGTGTCCATAGTCGGAATAACTGTGGTGCCCATACTTGAAAACAACATGACATCTGTGTCCCCGATTAGTGTAAGTCATGGGCATGCTTGACATATGTTTCAAGGTTTCAACATATTCGTCATACATTTCAGCGACGACTCGGAAACGACCGTCATCGGCGGCCGTACGCGTAACATGGAAACAATTTGACGTGGTTCGTTAGGTCTCCGACGCCTTCATGACGGGGGTCTTACATAGGATAATGCAACGCTTTGGCTCATAGAAACGTGTTGCATATGATAGAGCCCATTGCGTGATCTCAGTCCGCTGTTTGAAGGATCGTCAAAGTTTAACAAATTTCACATTTGTCCTCGTGAAACGAGTCCGTGTGTTCCACCGCATTCGGCCGGGATAACCCCGTGCACTCCATCAGGTGTATTACATGGCAGATTGAGAGCACCATCGCGAAGGACCCATGTGTGAAGCCCAAGGCGCTGCAAGCGGTCATGATAGAAGTGGCCAAGATGAAGGTCCCCTACATCACCCTTTACCGTGCGAAGAAAGTGTGCTTGGAGAAGATGTACGGAAAAAAGTTAGACTCGTGGAGCATGTTTCGAGGTTACGTGGATGATGTATGTTATCCCGCAATGGTTTAGTCTACACGATTTTCAACAACTGAGGTATGTGATAGTTTAGGGACTGAACATGTGGATTATGCTGTCTCACGCAGGTGTTGAGGGTTGACCCACTGGCCATCGCCAAAGCCGAGAAAGGTAGTGTCATGGGCGCCTTCGACCAAGTATTCATCGCACCCGGGGCCTGCAGGAGAGGTTTTGAGTACACCAGACGGGTTCTCGTCATGGATGGCACACATCTAAAAAACGGCGACAGGCAGGTACTCCTCATCATGCAATTCTTTGACGCAAATGACAACGCCATGCTCGCTGCGTATGCCTTGGTGTCCGGGGAAGATGAGCGCAATTGGAGCTGGTTCTGTGAGCTTGTGGCAGCAGCGTACCCCACGGCCGCACAACATGGAACAACGGTCATATTTGACCGTGAGAAGGGACTGGCCAATGCTGTCGAGGCCAAGCTACCCGGGGCCACCCACCCGTACTGCACGTGGCACCTTATGCGCAACGTGCAGTCCAAGTGCCAGGGCAGGTCGGACGCACTATTCTGGAACCTGGCACACGTGACGACGCAGGCGGACTGGGACGCATGCCTGGCAAAGATGCGGCGCACAGTGCCAAGGGCAGTTGATTACCTGCTGGGTGGAAATGGAGAGCCCGGCATCCCAAAGGAGCGCTAGAACAGGCTGTTCTGCCCGGTTTCTCGCAAAGGGCATACCACCAACAACGCCATGGAGTCTCAGAAAGATGTATCCCTATTTTTGTTTTGTGAACCTTCACGTGTTTGTACAGCGATTGTGGCACATTCGGCGCAGGATGGCAAACGACGCCAAGGCCAGCGTCGCGCCTGCGTTATACCTCAAGGTGAAGCACAACTGCGACCGCAGCAGAGAGTATTCACTCGACCTAGATGTCGACGAGACAGGACCATGGCACAGTGGCACAGCCACGTGCCGTAACGGCACTCCTCGCGACGTCAACCTCACCACCAAGGACTGTTCGTGCGGGCGTTAGCGGGAGTATGGGGTGCCGTGCTCGCACGCGTGCAGCCTACTGCTAGAGAACGCGCTAAACCCCATAGCGTACGTTGATTTTGGCTACCTGAACCTGAGCTACAAGCGGACCTACAACGCCCCGTTCCCATTGCCAAAGGTGCGGCAGGTGAAGTCGGCAGAGCCGAAGTGGAAGTAGCCAGGCCCAAGTCGCGGGCGCGGGCAGCCAGCCATCGTGCGCTTGGACAGGTTTGCGAAGATTAAAAAACAGTGCATTTGTGCCCGCTGTGGAAAGCAGGGCCATGTACAGTGGGCATGCCCAAACATGGAGGCCCCAAGCCCTGAGCAGATGGCCGCCGCACGCGTCTCTGAGCTAGACACTGAGCGTCGCATGCGGGCCTCCTGCCGGACTAACGTGGACGCCATGGGATACTCAGGGGATGAGGCGGATGATGCACCCCCTGTCAAAGAGGAGGCGGAGTCCGAGAAGGAGGAGGAGGAGGAGGAGGAGGAGGAGGAGGCGCATGAGGAGGGGGAGGACGAGGAGAGGGGGGAGGGGGAAGAGGAAGAGGAGGAGGGGGGGAGGAGGGGCAGGAGGTCTTCGACCCTGTCTTTGTATCCACTGACGAGGAAGGGGTCGACCACCAAGATGCCGAAGATCGTGAGGAGGTATGGATGGCCTTCCATGCTGAAGTGGACAGCATCAACCGCTCCTTTGGCCTTTGGTGAGTCTGGGTGAGGTTGTTTTGAGGCCATTACATTATTTGAACTCTGTCTTCAACTTCATTCATGATTTCAAACACTGTTTTCATTCCATGTGTGTGCTTTGCACAGATCACCAATGTCCACTCGTTGAAGAGGAGGTGCATGACAGATCACATGTGGCCCGTCATTGCACTCCTGTAGTAGATTAGCTTTCAGCTCTGGTGTACTTTAGTTAGTACTGTTGATCAACTTCGCTTCACTAAGAGTTCTAATGCCCAGTGCTTGAGCTCTTGTAATCCTCCCTCCCCATGTCGAAATCAGCCCACATTCCTCTTCTTCTCAAACAATTCACAACCAGTAACCACACATTGGACGTTTGTTTTGTTGAACTATGCATCTGTTGTAGTCCACAATTGTAGTAAGGTGCAAATTGTAGTGCACAATGGTGCTCTAAAATCATTTTACACTGTATGTACCTCAAGCAGCTACCAAGTGTACATATAGATTGTACACATGTTCATTTTGTTCTCTTTGCGACAATTGTTTCAAGGAACCTAAAACATGAGTTCATGTGACCAACAAGACTTGACCGTCATGTTCCTCATGGGAGCTGGTACAACATTGGTGTGTCAGAAACTGTATTCCTATTTGTGGTCGCCAACAAGAACAAGATATGTAGGCATGTGCATTATACAGCGACACACAACGACACAAGTCAACAAGATACCTACATGAGTGAAGCAGAGGCAGAGGAGAGTCATTGAGAAGATGTCTTCTACGAGGGAGGAGACAAAAACATGGATACCATTGATGCCAATGAGGATGTATTCTATGATGCAATGGGATGTCAAGGACGGCAGGGATGTGGATGCGACTTGTGCCACTGGCTCTAGCTGTGTAGTGTCCTGGATTCAAAGTGGTTGGATCCAGAGTGGGTTGGGTAGTACTTCCTGAAATCATTCAACAATGGCCATACTTTGGTCATGAACATTACTCCCATGCCCATACTAGTCACATGAATAATAATTTCGTGCCCATAGCCATCAATGAAATAATAATGATCTGCCCATAGTTGTCAATTCCCTACTACTTTTGTGCCTGGAAATGTGACGGAAAAAAAAAAGGAACTCATACCCATATTTCTCATCGAAATAATAGTTCCATGCCCATAGTTAGATACCCAGTCATGTCAATGCAATAAAACTTGGATGCCCACACATGTCACTGAAATATTACCCGCATACCCAGAAATGTCAATGCAATGAACCTCCGAAGTCCATAGTTCTCACTGACATAATACTCACATACCCACAATTGTCAATGAAATAAACCTCGGGAGACCATACTTGTCATTAAGATAATATTGACAAACCCACAATTGTCAATGAAATAAAACTCGGAAGCCCATACTTGGGACGAAGTTGTTATATGCCCATCGTTACGGTCGATATATCCGCGGTGCCCATAGTCGAAAGCGAACCGTATGCGGTGTCCAAAGTCGAAACCGACTCACATGCCGTGTCCATAGTCGGAATCAAAATGACAACGGTGCCCATAGTTGAAACGGACATGACATCTGTGCCCCCGGTTAGTGTCAGTTATGGGCACGCTTGATATATGTTTCATGGTTTTAACCATTTTGACATAGATTTCAACAACCACAAAAAAACGGATGTCCTCGGCGGTTCTACGCAAAATATGGAACAAATATCGCGTGGTTCGTTAGGGGTCTGACGTCTTCTTGAAGGGGGACTTACAAACGATAATGCAACGCTTCGGCTCGCAGAAAGGCATTGCACACCATCGAGCCGATTGCGTCATGTCAGTCCGTTTTTTTAAGGATCCACGAAGTTTAACAATTTGTACATTCGTATGTAAGAAACACGTCCTTGAGTTCCAGCGCATTCGCATCTCATTTTGACAGCCTGTCATGAATGACACTGACGGTTTCCCGAGTCGCAAAGTATCTCCCATCATGCACGGTTACTATGTGCCTCCGACAGCGCCTGTTGTACCTAATACGGGAAAATAGTTTTCAGTCCACGTCGACAGTTGCGGGTCGGGGAGGGGGGGTTCTGGCCGTGCATTGCATTGTGGTGCATCAAAGCGTCGATGATGTTGGTCGTGCCCACGGCAGCCTCGTAGACCATGCATGCGAGACAACTGCAGATATCCAAGTTATTTGAAGCTCGGTTTAATTAACAAGATGCCCATGGAGTCTCCCGATGGCGGGGACCACGCACCACAGAGGTGGCGGGGCTGTCACATCATCCTGGTACCCGCCGGACGACACCGACGACGACGCCATAGATGATGCGTGCTTGACGTAGCAGACACCAAGTGCCAACAACAACGATGCACCGGCAGCTGCAGTCGACGGGGCCCCACGCTCTGAAGCTGAGGGTCCCCTCAGGATGTCCCGTGCAGGCGGCCATGTTCACTTCGACTTGACGACTTTTGGGCAAAAGTCGAAGTCGCCAAGTCGATTTAAGTCGACTTGGAGTCGACTTCGACTTTTAAATTTAAGAGCACCCGGGGCCAGCGGGAGCCCAGCTTGGGTTGGCCTATTGGTCCTGGAAAAAAAACCCAAGGGTCAGCTCGGCGAGCCGGATCGGCCCCGAGCAATTTCCGCGGGATATTCGACTTGCCGAATCTTTCCCTCGGCATATTTTTGCACTCCAGCACAGTCAGCATGAACCATGATGGATGCATGGTTGCCTGTCATCCAGCATAGCATTCATTATCCAATCAGCATGAATCATTGTGACAACCAGGAAAAGAATCCAGACTGGCCTCCATGCACCAATGAAACCTGGCCGTTTGCATCCATCAACGTGATTGCTTTCATGTTCACTTCGATGATGCACGTACTGTGTATCTAGCCGCATGGACCACAACCTTCCACGCATGCACCTGAGTGGCCCTAGTACCGCACAGTAGTCTTAGATGTTCCGCACAGCGTTGGCCCTAGTACCGCACAGTAGTCTTAGATGTTCCGCACAGCGTTGGCCCTAGTACCGCACAGTAGTCTTAGATGTTCCGCACAGCGTTGGCCCTAGTACCGCACAGTAGTCTTAGATGTTCAATCGAGTGTTTCACTCGATTCAGTGGCCGGCCATTGCCGGCCTTACACTTAGCCGTGTAGTCCAGAGTGGACTACACAGGAGGCCACCATGGCTAGAGAGCCAGCAGCATCGGCGGTTGCAGCAGTCCGTGGTGCCACAGCCAATGCCGCACCCGCTGTACGCCAACTGCAGGGGGAGCTGCTGACGCGAGCACTGTCGAAGTACTTCAAACCTTGCCCCACTCCCAGCGGCTACCCGGGCTTCTTGTGTGGCGCTTGTGGCAAGAGCTTCTCCGGCAGCAGCGACCGCATGCGAGGCCACTACGGTGCAACCGTTGCCAACGTGGCAAAGTGTCGCGTTCCACCCGCTGGCGCACGTGCCCTGCTTGGACTGCCGCCGATGGCACCGCCCCACGATGGTTTTCAAGGTGCTGACGCCAAGCTCTTCAGAGGCGAGGGTGACTCATGGGGAACGAGAGACCACCCTGTGGATTGGGCGCAGCTCACCGCCGAATGACAGCGGCAGGCAGCACGGGAGGCTGCTGGTGTCACACAGGACGATGAAGAAGCAGAGGGGGTTGCTGCGCCCTCTCCAGCTCACCAGCTCCTGCGCACTGGGCCAGCACCTTCGCTGTCATCTTTGAACAGCAGCCGCCAGACGAGCATGCGGGACCACATCGACAACCTCCTCAACAAGGACTGCCAAAAGGCAGTTGTCAAGGTGATGGCTAAAGGTGCCCTCCCCATCTCCTTCTGCCGTGAGCGTGTGGTGCTGGAGCTGATTGACAAGGCTCGTCGCACCAACCCTGCTTTCCGCCTCCCTTCCCGGGAAACTGTTCTTGATGACATCCTACCTGACCTAGACAGAGAGCTTGCCGAAGGTGAAAAGCCGTTGCGTGATGGATGGGACATCTTTGGGGTGACTCTGGGTGTTGATGAGTGGTCAGACATCCAGATTCGGCCAATCTATTCTGCCATGGCCACGAATGCTGAGGGTACCGCGCATCTGTTCTCCCGTGATGCCACGGGGCTTGTGCGTGATGCAAATCATGTGGCTGCTGTGATTGACCTGGCGATCCAGGAGGTGGGGGCAGAGAAGGTGGTGATGGTTATCACCGACAATGCCTCCACCAACACCAAGGCATGGACAACTCTGAGGGACAAGTATCCGAGCATTTTTTTCACAGGTTGTGTGGCCCACAGCATTGACCTAGTGTTGAAGGACATTGCAAAGACGGAAGGGGGCAGCATTCTGGTGGGGAAAGTTGAGAAGGTGGTGACTTTCATGAGGAACAAGGACATTCTCCGGTCATGGATGAAGAAGGAAAGTGGCGGGAAGGTTCTCTTGCCTGCATGTGCCACCCGCTTTGCATCAGTGCATCGCATGCTGAAGCGTATGTTGGTCATGCCGCCAACACTTGAGAAGATGGTGAACAGTAGCACGTGGACTGAAGTGGCTGCTGGTCGTGATGCGGGATATCGCAGGAGAAAGAAGGAGGTGCGCAAGCTGGTCCGGCAGGCTGTCTTTTGGCTGCAGGTGAAGGCACTCTACAATCTGATGACGCCACTGGTGGTGGCGTTACGCAAGGCGGACGCAGCAGGGGGCACGGCAGGCATCATCTACGAGGCACTTCTTGATGCCACAGAGCAGCTCCGCAGCCTAGGTGTGAACCGTGGCCGCCGCCGTGCAGCAGTGAACCCTGCATGGGTCAAGTATACCATGGAACGCTTGTCTGACAGGTGGACCAATCAGATGTGCTGCCCTGTTTTTGCTGCTGCACGCCGCATCCATCCACAGCATTTTGGACACAAGTTTGATGCAGACAAGAAGGCTGTAGAAGCCTGGAATCAGGTGGTCAATGCACTCGTGCCAGACGATGAGCAGGTGGCGCTGGATGATGAGCTGGAGGCGTTCTCTAACAGCCGTGTGACGGTGGTGGAGGATCCAGCCCGGCAGCAGGATGTGGAAAGGGCCAAGGCAGCAGTAGCAAAGGTGGTGGCTGGTGAGGTGGCGGGATTCCGCTGGCATGCCCGCCATCTGACACGTCTGCCTGCTCTCCGTAAGCTGGCAATGCGGCTACTGGCGCAGCCATGCACGTCATCAGAGTGTGAGCGAGCCTTCAGCAAGCACCAGCTGATCCAGACTGCTCGCCGAAACAGGCTCAAGACATCAACTTTGGAGCTTCTGGTCTGAGTAAACGTGAGGCTCACCCGCCTGTATGGGAAGGTGAAGGGAAGGAAGCTGACAGCTGAGCTGAAGCAGTTTGTTGATGATGATCCTGTTGACAGTGGGAGTGAGGTGGATGGGGAGGTGGAGGAGGGAGATGTGGGACCTGAGTGGGACCCAGATATTGCTGATGCTGAGGTGGAGGGGCAGGATCCTGAGGCAGTTCTAACAGCAACAGGTGCAGGCAATGAGGCAACTGGAAAGGAGGGTGGAGTAGATGATGATGTGGACGAGCAGGACGATGATGACGATGAGGACGAGGACTTGGAGGCAGGAATGGAGACAGAGGGTAGTGAAGAGGAGGAGATGAGTGAGGAAGATGGCG